>PNEQ01032880.1:0-20368 GCA_003012365.1 Medauroidea extradentata
AGAAGCCATGGGAATTGGAACAGTTAAAGTGGAAGCTTGCGCAGGAAGCCAGTGGGTGCAGTCAGAAATAAAAGATGTCTTATTTGTACCAGACTTGAAATTTAACCTATTCTCCGTCGGAGCGGCCCTAAGGAGAGGATTTGAAATGACCTGGAATGAGGAAAGGTGCGAGTTCATTAAGGAAAAAGAAGTTCGTGCAATTGGACTTCAGCAAGGCAAGCTATACAGAATGAAGTTTAAGGATCCATTGTGTTCAGCAGCACGTGGAATTGGTACTGAGAGAAGGGTGTTCATTACATTTTTGACATGAGAGGCTAGCACATCGGAATGTGGAACATGTA
Source organism: Medauroidea extradentata (assembly GCA_003012365.1). NCBI lineage: Eukaryota > Metazoa > Arthropoda > Insecta > Phasmatodea > Phasmatidae > Medauroidea > Medauroidea extradentata. The sequence continues at coordinate 342 of PNEQ01032880.1, forward strand.
AAGTGTGTGCTCAAGGAACGTGATATAACTTTCTTTAACTCAAATGAGTTTTTCTGTGAGCTGTGTGTCAGAGGAAAGCACCAGAGACAGTCATTTCCACTCAGTAAAACCAAAACGATGGAAACATGTGAAATTGTCCATGTAGACATTTGTGGACCGATGGAGACTCAGTTACTAAGAAATGCAAAGTATTTTTTGCTGATTGTCGATGACTTTAGCAAATACATATGTGTTTATTTCTTGAAACACAAATCAGAGGTAGTAGAAAAATTGAGAGTATTCTTCCAGTTAGCGAAGAATGACACAGGAAATACGGTGAAGATCCTCAGAACCGGTAATGACTCAGAGCTGGTATGATATGAAATGGTGAAAATGACTGAAAACCTAGGTATACGTCACCAGAAAACGGCTCTGTATTGCCCGGAACCGAATGGAAAAGTGGAGCGTGAAATGAGAACCATTGTTCAAGCTGCAAGGACAATGCTGAAAGCCAAGAATATGGAAAAGAGTTTCTGGGCGGAAGCGGTTAATACAGCAGTGCATGTGATAAACAAGTCAGGTAAGAGCTGTGTAAATGGTAAGAGTCCTTATTCCTTATGATTTGGTGCAGAAGCAGACATTAAACACTTTCAGATATTTGGCTGTGCAGCTTATGTTCACGTGCCCAAGGAGAAAAGAAAGAAATGGGACGACAAAAGTATGAAAGGAATATTTGTTGGCTACCAAGATAACTGAAAAGCATTTAGAGTATATGTTCCTAGTCGGCGAAAGGTGGAGATTTCCAGGAATGTTGTGTTCCAGAACGAAATGGCTGTGACAAGCGCAATCCTCAAACAGGACGACGGGAACAAAGGTATCGCTGCATCAGGTGAAATTGATGTGAACAGAGAAGCCAACTGCAACTGGGAACTGAGTTTAGGAGAGGAAAGATGTCCAACTTCACCTCAAGAAGATGATGTCGAGGAAGACTTCAAAGGATTTGTTGAATCAGTGAGAGGAAAGGCTGCGCCAAGCAGACAGAGTGAAACATATGAAATCTCAGTGCCTGATGACTCAGCAGGAAGTATGACAGAAGAACAGTTAGTGGAAACTGCTGATCCTCAGACACGCAAGTTGAGAAACCGATCAAGCTTGAGAAGACCTCTAAAACTGAGTGCTTATGAAACAAGTTTTTGTGCTTCATCTGAGCCGCTTACTTGCCAAGAAGCGATGGAAAGCAGCGACTGTGCCATGTGGAAGAAAGCGATTGATTCCGAGCTGCAGTCAATTAACGAAAATAAAACCTGGACAGAAGTGGTGCCTCCGAAAAATTGTCACGTCATTGGAAGTAAATGGGTATTTAAAGTCAAGTACAGTGCTCACAATACAAAGCTCAACTTGTAGCGAAAGGTTTAGAACAAAGTAATTTCTCTGACCTAGGAGAAGTCTATGCTCCAGTTGCAAAATTGGGGACAGTAAGAATCCTGCTAGCAGTTGCAAACCAGCTCAGTTTGCCTATCTACCAAATGGATGTCCAGAGTGCATTCTTATATAGAAACATTGAGGAAGAAGTGAACATGTCAAAACCGGAAGGAGTGGAGTGTGATGGAAAAACTGTGTTCCGACTGAATAAGTCACTCTATGGACTGAAGAAATCTCCAAAATATTGGAATGAGAGATTCAACCAAGTAATGGAAAAAGATGGCTTTCAGAGGTCAAAACATGATTATTGTTTGTATGTGAAGGGCTCAAAGGAAACAATTGTGTATGTGTTACTTTATGTAGATGATGTGCTGATTGTGGAAATGAAGAAAAGGAAGTTCAAAAGGTTAAACAAAACCTGGAGAAGAATTTTAGAATGAAAGACCTTGGAGAAACATCAAACTACTTAGGTATCTGCATATCTCAAGACAGGACAAATGGAATACTCAAGCTGAATCAAACACCTTTCTTGAAATCAATTCTGATGAAGTATGGGATGGAGAATTGCAGACCTGTGGCAACCCCTATGGACCCATCCTTCAAGATAATGAAAAATGACCAACAGCATGAAAGCAAGGAACTGGAAACAAGATGTTGCCAGATGATAGGAAGCTTGATGTATGCTGCAGTGGGGACACGACCAGACTTGAGTGCTACAGTTAGTTTTGTCAGCAGGTACCACAACCGTGCAAGCCTTGAACTTAGGGCAGCCTTGAAGCGTGTTTTGCGATACATCAAGGGGACTATGGATCTGTCGCTAGTGTGCAGGTGTCAATCAACAGTGCTGACAGTGGAGGGATATGTGGATGCTGACTGGGGAGGGGACGAAGAAGACAGAAAATCTACTTCCGGATTAGTTTTCCTAGTTTTGGGATGCCCAGTGACATGGAGTTCTAGGAAACAATCTTCAGTGGCACTTTCATCAACTGAAGCCGAATACATGGCACTCAGCTCTGCAGCCACAGAGGCATGTTGGCTGAGAGGAGTGCTCAGCTTCCTTGCTGTGCTACGTCCAGAAGAACCAGTCGTGTTACATGAAGACAATCGGGCAGCAATAAAGGTGTCCAAAAACCCTGAGTGTCGTAAGAGACTTAAACACGTTGATATACGTCACCACTTCGTTAGGGAGAATATACAAGAAGGAGTGATTGACGTACAATATGTCAATACCAAGGATCGATTGGCTGATGGACTCACTAAATCATTAAACAAATCCCTATTTCAAAGATTTGTGCAGTGTCTTGGACTCGAATAACTTCTTTGTCATATAAACTGCTATGTAATGTTTAGTTTTTTTTTGTTTACAGTGTGCTAGTTGCAAAACTTGACCCTCCTTTTGTGAGACAGGGGTAGTTAATACATTTGTACCTATCTTATGTCTGCTTATTGTTCTGTTTTTGTGGTTACAGAATTATTTTATTGAGGGGGATGGGGTGTTGAAGTCAATAAAATTTCAGGTGTGTGTGTTGGCTGGACTGAGAACCAATAGCAAACAAGTGAGCAGTGTAATATGTAGGATGGTGGAAGCTGTTTGTTTGTAGAGTGTGCGAATTCTATTATTATTTAACATTAACTATATTGACATATTATGTTGTTATTTTAAAATCCAAAAACATTTTAAAATGTGTCCGAGTTTCACACTAAATACACTTTGTAACAGAAGTTTACCAGTATCTGTCTCAGATGTAGCAGAAAGGTTATGAGTATGACTGGAATTTGTGTGGTAAAATAACTGTTATACTACTGCATATAAACACATCATATGTACAGTGCTCACAACAGGTAACTAATTAAACTGAAGGTAACTAAAGGGCCGTAAGTATAATCAGCATTAAAAAGCTTTCTGACAGCTTGTTCACTTTATCAACTCTAGAATTGTCTTTGGATACAGTGCATTCATATTCAATTACAATGTGTATATGGCAACAGCACAATTTTATACTTGTCCATACTTTTCTTAGGGGTACAGCAATGTTCCTTATCATTTTTGATAAGCTTATGTGACATTTTCAACCATGTCTGTGTGTGACATGGTGTAATCAGTGGTTTTTTTATGCAGTATTTGTTTGATAGGAAATAAGTATATGTGAAGGATTCTTTAGTATTGCTGGGATGAAAATTAACGTTTACACATGCAGAATCATATGCATTATTTGATTTAGAGAAAAGGAAAATAACATTTTGTGATAAATTACCTGCTCCATTTTGGACAATGAAAGGAAGACACTTTGAAGCAAATGGTCTTTTGCTCTGTATTGTTAGTGATTTCATTTAAATTAATATTTAGTTAATATGTATAGTGGTAATTATTTATTGTACATGCTTTTTCTTGGGAGGGGGGGAGGAGAGAAAGTGATAGAATGTGTGTGTGTGTGCATGTGTCTGCATGCACATGCATGTGTGTATGCACATGTGCATGCACATGCACCCCAAATAATTGTGTAATTTTGTAAGAACAATAAATTACAATTTTTCATTACTGTTCATAACCAGGTAATATTTATACATACCATAATTATGTCCGTCTCACAATATTTGTGTTACAAATCTTTTCATTGGTTTTCCAATACCCCATACAGAAATGTTACTTACATCACAGAACTTACAGATTACGATAAAACATTATCTACAAATAAGTTAAACCATACAAACAATTCAATTCTGAAAATGTAATTAATATTGTTTATTAAGTAACTTTTTTGACAGTAAGTTATGTCAAAACTAATATTTTTTATTTAACTTTAACAGCTTTGCATCGAACAAAATTGTTAACAGACTATTATAGAATTTTACATTCCATTTTCCTTTATATTTCTTAGCTAAATCAATTGTGTTAGATCTTCCATATTATTAAATTCTAAACAGAGGTAAAAGTAATTGTGCTTAATAGTTCTTAAATGCTGTATCCAAATATTTACCTCTCAAAATAATAAAACCACACAGTTATTAGTGATTACTGACACAGCAAAATTTTCTGAAAGTTTTCTTTCACAATTAAACCCTTCAATTTGCAACACCTACACCTGCCATAATTTACTTTTTTACTATCAAATGTATCTAAAGAGAAAAAAATTACTTAAAATACCATCTTTTTAGCTTCAGCGCCCATTGCCCTTAAGATAAAAAATAAAAATTTATCCTGGCAAGCATAGCTCAATGATTTGCTTTTGATACTTGTAATAATACCGTAGTGTTACAGATCCAATTTGAGTGCTATTGGTGACCGTGTAGATGTCTGTATTAGGCTTGGAAGGGCCGGATAGTGCTGCCTCGTCAAGACAATCATTAGCATGGTGAGACAACACTGATTTAAGGAGGTGCAGACACACTAGCCGTGGGCAGGAGGGGATAGGGAGGGGAAGATAGTTTGGCAGTTTGGGAACCTGGAAACAGGCCATTGAGCGTGCATTGGTATGTGCATGTATATTGAGCATCTCACTTTTCGATTGCAGTATGTAATAGTTATATGGCCATTCGCTCTCTCTTTCCAATGCACGGTAACTGTTACAAACACTATCCTCGTTGCAGCGTGCGCACTAGTCCAAAATCCAAAAATTGGTTTAATTGTAGCTTTGATCTTAATTTTTGCATATTGTACTGCTTCGAAACATGTACCGGATAGTAAATTTGTTTCATAATTTACGCTATTCTTTGGGGTTTGAAAATTTTGAAAACAAAAATTAGTACCTGCCCAATTTTTATATATCCTTAAATATACCACATCATAACATAAGATTTAATGGCAAAATCTTCTTTAAAATTTTTATGACACATAACTTCATAAATCTGAGACGGTGTCTACTGATATTAATAATACTGGATTTTTACGTACTGGAAATACTTTAATATACTTGAATATACTGGAATTAGTGTTTCAGGACTGGTATTTTTGTGATATTTTTCAGTAATTTAAAACTACCAAATCACGTTGCAAAAGTGGCATTTTTATTTTGATCTTTTCCCATCCGAGTTATGCCATTTTTGGGAATAGAAGAGCTGTTTAAATTACAGTACATATACGTGCTATCGCTGGTAATATGTGTGGTCTGTGAAACAGCAAAAATTATGTGGTAGCTACGGAATGGCCATTTTCTAGCATCAGTGTCGCGCTGGAAATATATTGGAAATACAATATACGTAATTATACTGGAACATACTTGAATTTCAAATTTTCAAGTTAGTAGACGTTTCGTTTGGACGCCAATGAAAAATCCACAGACTATAAATATTCTTTGTTAATTGTATAGAATTTTTTCTTACCTTTATGTGCGATTCAATACAAAATAAACCATCAAATGTTGGTCAGTGAGAAACGTTTTTATTATTGAAGTTACGTGGAGGATGGAAGCAAGATAGTTGTTCATAATGGGCTGTATATATATTTAAAGCAAAACCACTGCAACAGCTTCAACCATTGCTATTCTTATAGCAGTGAAATGTGTGGCATATTAGGTAACATGCTCTCCTCTCAAACCACGACATCTGACGGTCGGTGAAAGTGTTGCCTGAAGAGAAAAAAGTTCTGTTGTCTTTAATGACTGTGAGGTTCTGTCAGTAAAAGTTTGTGAATAAGTTAAACGCTCCCTGTAGTCACCAGATTTGTTTTGTCGAGTACCTTAAACTGTTACAGGAGTGCAGTTGTATCTCGTGTCCACGTGATTTGTTGTGTCCGGTGTAGTGATTTCAGAACAAAAATGTTGTTAGTGTGTGTGTTTTATTTTTTGTAACATTTATTTGTATGGAAATTAAACGCCAAAAATTACACCATATTGGTAGGTAACGAGGGAGGGAGTGGAATATGATGATGAACATTTCCAGTATTTTTCATATAAGTTAGGTACGACTAACACAAATAAGGAAGTTATTAAAATAACTGGCTGTTCTGAATGAACCATTTACGCTCTTATGAAGAAACAACAGCAACATGGTATATTCTGTGTTTCGTATAACTTTATTAAAATTCGACATGTACTTCAGGGCAATAACTGTTAATATTTTGTTACGTGTGGCACAATGCAAATCAAAATGTACAATATAAATGGTTAAATGAACATTTATGGTTCATTTTAGAACTAAAAATGTCTTGCAATGTGACACACATTACAAAATATTCAATTTTACTGAAGTTATGTGAAACAAAGTATACCTTCAACTAACCTGTAAAGTTAAAACCGAAAATGAAAGGCGAGCAAAATTTTCCTGAACAATTTTAAGGCCATGATCCGTTATTTCAACTTATTATGCCATAATAAATAGTAATTATTATTTTTTGTGTATTGAATATAGATTAGTATTAAATTTACCTAAAATAAATTATATACATTTCATTCTAAAGAACAATAAGAGTAATGATTTTGATCAATTATTATAAAATTAAATAATACAAACTTAAAGAACATATAATATAAAATTTCTAGGTGTTTTCATACATCATAAGTTAAATTGGACAGAACATATAAATATACAGCAAACACTCATTTTATCAGACCTTCAGTCAGTGAACTTCGAATTCAACGGACAAAATATGGCGATACAAAATTATTCCACCATCGGGTCTACTTGTCACATGCAGCACAATACCTACCTGGTTATTGTGCATTGGTGAGTGACATCAGGCATGCACATGGATAGCCATGTAAGACGGCAGGCAGAGCTATTTTTAGTCGCACATCAGGGTATGTGTGCTGTCTGGGCAAGAATGATTGTCTACCTGAAATTTTTACGGAACTGTAAGATCAACACCGCAAGATCAACCTGGTTATTGTGCTGTAGTGAGTGACATTAGGTGCACACACAGATAGCAGTGTAAGACAGTAAGCTGAGTTAGTCGCTCATCCGTATTTTAACTGTGTCTGGGCAAGAATGACTGTCGTGATTACTTGAATTTTTTACGCAGTTGCTGTGCGTGCACGTTTAAGATTGTGCATTTTTCTTTAATGAAATGGCGTCTTCAACAGGATGGAAAAGAAAGAGAGTAACGTTGACATTAAGCCAAATATTGAACTTATATAAATGTTAGAGGCCGGTGTTTCAGTAGCAAAGTTGTGTGCTGATCATGGGGTCAAGAAACAAACTGTGTCAGACATTTGTAAAGCAAAAGACAAGTTGAAGAGTTATGTGTTGAAATATAATGTAGAACGAAAAAGTAAAAAACAAATTGACAATGTTGGACCCAGAAACACATGAAACCTACTACTGCATCTTCACACAACAAGGCAGTGTTTAAGGGTCCTCCCTACCTGCACTTCAAATTTGTTGCAGCTAGTTACAACTATTCTTTTTTTGACGAAACTAGTTAATGCACATTGTATGTGCATATCTATGAAAAGAACAAACACTTCAAACTTTGTCGCTATATTTTTAAAAATTCGGAACATTTATTAAAAACATGGTCTTTGTGCCCCACAAAATGGCCTAAAATGTGTTTTCCAGACTGCCGTATTCGGAAGAACTACCGGATTCAAAAAACACAACTATAGAAACAAGCCTTAGTCTTTGAACTATGCTGCCTATAAATATAATATTGCGGTCACCGCTTAAAGTACCATAGGAAAAAGGATAATATTGAAGCACTGCATGCCAGGTGAGTAGCTTGCGTGGAGTGGCGATAATGCATTATATAAATTATCAACTGCAACCTTACTCTTACTGCCTCACACACTCAAACACAACCTATCTAGGAAGGCTCCTTAAGTAGTATGTTCAACAATGCTCGTGTGGTGTAAATGTGCGAGGTGTAGAGATAAAATCTTCTGTGGACACACTAGCGCAACACATAAAAATGACAGACTTTATAGTTAGTGACGTATGGCTTTGGTACTTCGTTAATCGCCTTGGAATAACTAACAAACGAACGTATGAGGAAGCAGTAAGTGCTCCTACAGAAGAAATTGAACCTTTCTGAGAAAAGCTAAGAAACATGATTGACAGTGAGAACTTACTTTTGTCTCGGATGTACAATGTGGATAAGACAGGTCTCTATTGGGAATCACTGCCAGAAAATACCCAGGAATTTAAACACGCGTCTTCAACTCCTGGACGGAAAATATTTACAATGCCTTAGAAATAAAAAATGTAATTCATCAGTCCACACACATATGTTAGATTACATAAGTTATGTAATCTTGGACTATCTCTGGTGCAGGCAACAACCTGGTAAAATGTTGCCACAGCTGTCAACAAGGCTCTCTTTGTTTTACCTTTCTCATGCTCAATGTTTCTGTCCCATCCCCATCAGAAAGAGTCGGGGTGGCTGCTAGATTATTATCTCACAGCCACGGTATACTATACTGTGTCGGGGTGCAAACAGCTGTAATTAAGCTGGAAATTTTTTATTTGTGTTATGTATTTAGTAAATAAACCCTTTACTGTGAAATACAAAACTGTAGCTAAAGTTCACGTGTCACATGTTACCATGCAACATAACATAAATCCAAGCTGGTAGCAAATCTGTTTCTTCTTCTATCCCTCTCCTTCTACTCTTTCCTCCACCACAACCATTGTTATCTCAACGAGTGGACAAAGGCACATGCTTATCTTTCTACTCCCGCCAGTCATCACAAACATTCCCACTTGCTTACTTCCAGCGATTTGACAACAAACACACTTGAGTTGCCACACATATCACACTGCTATGTATCTATCGGCTTGTTGTCTATTTCCGTTTGCAGATTTTGGTACTTTGCCATTTACCAGACATTCTGATTTACCAGACCACACCTCCCCCAATTAGTCAGGTAAAACGAGGGTTTACTGTAACAGCAAAAAAGTTGGCATCTGGATGTTTCAGTCTTAGAAATTTAAAAATGCTGTTTTAAATGTAAAGACATGAAAATGATCTATTATTCTTTGATTGAGAATTTCTTTAACTATGATATATTTTGGGAAAAATCTGTTCATGCAAAAGGAGCTTTTACAATTTAAAAAATGTTGTATTTTATGTAAAGTTAACATGATGTACAGTTGCGAAAGTATATTATTAAAGGAATATATATGATCAGTGCCTTGTTTATATATTCTTAAATTATTATGTTTTACATGTGACATTAATTTTTTAAAACTCTTATTCATAACTGTATAAATTGAACAGAAAGTGATTTAAGAGTATGTTACCATAACACATCTATGTTTGAAAGTAGTGTTAACTAGATTAGTGTTTTTACATATTATTATCTCGAATGTGTTGTAGTAAACTTAACTACAATACAATAGGTTACCACGGGAATTTGGTTGGGAAAGTCTGCACCCTCTGTTCCTTCTACACCTTCAAACTCCACCTATTGCACTTTCAGGTGCAGAAGTTGGAGAAGATACCAACCATGCAAACATAGCTCTCGTTTCACCCTCATTGACCTTCATCGCCTAGCTTCGGTGTTGTAACGCATCCTTTAAATTTGGATGGTATATATTTGTGGTTGAGATTATTTGACAATAAATATTTAAATAGAGTACAGTGAACCCTCGATAACTCGGACTAAAAGGGGGGAGAAGCTGTCCGAGTTACGATTTGTCCGTGTTATCGGGGGGGGCATCCGGGGAGGAGGGGTAATCAGTCATTAATCACAAGAAACGTGAGGAAACCAGTACGCTATCATTTCTACAAGCAAAAGAAGCAGCAATGTGTACTGCTTTGTATGTATCAATTTACAGGAGGGGGTATTGGGGAAATTATCGCTGTAACGGGAGAACTATAAAAAAAAGAATGTCAAACAACCTGGGCTGGCAGATTCTTTTTTATTTATTTTTTATGCCACTTCCGGCTGATCTTTTTTTATCTGTACTAGAAGCTGGTACCAGGGCACCCTTTGACCACATAAAAGTTTTCACCCCCTTCTCTCGTCTGGCTGACGACAGTCTGTGCGTGCGCATGTGTGTGAGATAAGCTATGGTGGTAGAGCGCGAGCGGAAGTAGTCAAGGTCAACTGGTACAGTCTGAACAGCAATAAAACACAGCACGTGACCACACGCAACTCACGAGATGTTTACACGAAAAATTGCTCTACCTCAGCATGTGACAGTGTCTGCAGCTAGCTGCTAGTTTCCTACGAGAAATTGTTTTTTTTTTTTTTTTTCATGGCCTCTTTGTTAGAATACGAGGCCAGGAGCAACGTAAATCTCAGTCTACCTTTACTCCTTTTTTTTTTTTTTTGTTTAGTGGAAGTCACGGCTATGGTTGAAGTGATGTGTGCCTGTAGTGTAGGCCTCCCTTGATACTATCTTACCTTGGCTGCATTGTCATAGATCAGTGACAGCTTTACACACACTTTACACTTAAAATAAATTTCACAGATACCATAAACATTAACAGGAACTCAATAAAAGCCCATTAATTTTAACCATTTAACTTTTTCAAAAGTGAGGGCTTCTAGAATGTGCGACCCGGGGCAAAAGCCTCTTTCTGCCCCCTCTCTTTTTTTTATAATTTATTAAGCCCTGTTTTTTTTTATATCACGTCGGCCTCTAGCGTAGTGGGTTAGGCTCCAGTTTACGGTGCGAGAGGCCCTGGGTTCGAATCCTTGCTCTGGCATAGATGTTGTGTTGTTCTTTCACCTCACTTCACCCTCATCGGCTTGTAAGATGTCGTTAAAGGGCCATAAAATCCTCTCACCACCTTGCCTACATTGCAATGCAAACCAATGGCTTTTAATTTTTTTTATTAGATGTCCGGAACAAATTGTTTTGCAATCTTGAATTTATCGCACATACCAGAACAAAATAAATTCCACTTTAGGTGCCATTGTAACCTGTAGTTACCGTCCAATTCACTAGCATCATACTGAAATGTTTGTTTATGACACACATACGCGTATGGCTCGTGCGCGCGGTGAAGAGGGAGGAAAGATAAAGAAGGGAGGTCAAGTCTGCCTGCTGAGTTGCATTTCCACTCGCGCGCTTGCTGAGTTGCATTTCCACTTGCGCGCTTGCTGAGTTGCATTTCCACTCGCGCGCTTGCTGAGTTGCATCTCTACTCGCGCACCTCACTAGCAATGTTTAACCACATGGAACTTGTCAGATATTTTACGGTGGGATTATTAAAGGCTACGTAGTGATGAGCAATTGCTTTTAAAGCTTAATACTGTTTTTAAATAAAACGTGATGTATTTAAATGAGGCAGGCACAATTTTCTTATGATTTTTGACCAAAAAATAATTTAATTAAAATTAATTTTGTTTTTTGAAACTCTGTCCGAGTTATCCGAAGTCCGGGACATCGAGGTCCGAGTTATCGAGGGTTCACTGTATAACTACGTATATTGGTTTCTTTTAGCATTTGATACTGATACAACAATGATCGTTGTTAGCTCACTGATTTGTAGATAACTACAATTGAAATTCCATTCACAGGAAAAAAATTTATTTATTGAATCATTTATTCACATTTATTGGAAGTATAATTATTTCCAGTTATTTTACCTTAAGACACACTTTCAGTCTCATATCTTACGTAATAACTTCCTATGTTTTCACATTAATAAATATTTCAACATATTACTAGTTAATTGTCGATATGTGAGAACTATGTGCATCTCTAGATATGCCTTTCATGTCTGTAGATACCTGGCAAACATACCGTAACCTAGTTTCTGAATCAATAAATCAGACACTTCAGGACGTCTTGAGAAACGCTGGAAAGAAGAAGCAGAATTGGCTACGGCTGCTTGCGAGGTGAACATTGATGGAATCTTTTTATGTTGTAGTGTTCGCTGATGGAGCTTAGGAAAAAAGAACACATAAGAATAAGTACTATTCTTTCTCGGGCGTGGTAAGTAAGAAAAGCAGAATAACTATAAAACAGCATGTTCAAACAGATATTTTTTATGTGGTGGAAGATTTGATAACTTCCTTGATAGGAGCAAGAAATGTTTGATCGATGGATGCCTATGTTTACTGACGATTTTTGGTTGCGTGTTGTGCCTGCTCTGTGTCTGTCTTTCTCTATCTTTGTCTCTTTCGCTTTCATTGAGGACACTCAAAATACAGTGGTTTCTATGTACCAAGCACTGACGGATTTAGATGCTACACATACGAATAATGTTTTAAAGTTCTATTTTAATATACTGTATATGTCCGGTGTTGCAGCGTCATTTCTTGTCATGTTCATGGTTCATCCTATCATAGTATTTTTGCATATGAGTAACAGGATTCGAGACTAGAAGATGTATTTAGCCATTATTTCGAAAAAGGGAGACAGTATCTGCAGATGCTAAATACAAACGTTTGCTATTATTAATTTACAGCTAATTGAAATATTTAAAAATAACCAATCTCTGAGTTACATTAACTTTGCACTCTTTTATAATTATTTATTTATTTAGGAATAAAGAAGGGGCGCTTTATATTCTTATATACCTATTTCTAGCTATCCCTCTCAATACCTTACTACAGTCTAGGTTGATTCTGAAACTGCTGTAATACTTTCTACTCACAGTTGGCATTATTCCGCTTATGAATGTATTTAATCCTGTTTACAAAGACTTAGTCGAATTATGCATCGGAATGATGGCATAATGTGCTGCTTAGAATGTTAATTTGTACCAATCTATTAACTTAATTGTCATTTCTATATTAATTGTAGATAGAAAGGAAATATTAATTCACAAGTAGACACTAACTTCAAATTTGAGAAAATAGTTTGCAAGAAAATAACCATTTACATCGCTAAAGAGAAACTGTGTAAAATTTAACAAATCAAGTGTTCATTCATATTCATAAATTATAAAGAGACACAACACCAAGAAATGCCACAGCAAGCAAATTTGTCTCAGCATAAAAAAAGTGCTTTCACTTTTCCGTGTAACAAAAAACCGAAAAGCGGTTGGGGAACGTAAAAATTTAGGGGGAAATAAATGGTAAATTACAATTACTAAATTTTCTGAGTTTCTATTGATACATAACTTTACATACCCTATATTAGTGTGCATGTAATTTCTCTCCAAAGATAAAACTAATGCAACAGAGTGCACTAACAGTAGAGATCAATTGAAATTAATGTTATCCAAAAAGTATGATTGCTATACTCTACACCTACAAGAGAATTTTCTTTTATATTTTTACTGCGGCAGTTTCAATTAATTTTGTTAACAATTTTAACTAGAGGCCAAAGTTTAACCTCACTCTTTCCACCAAGGTATCCAGAATTGTTTCGCGGAGAGATATCCTGGATGTTCATAAGTGAGAATAAAAATGTGGACCAGTTAGGTAACAGTTCATCAAATGTGAAAGAGAAGATGTGAAGAAGTATTGCTATAAAATAAAAGTTGGTTTAACGAAACCTGTCCCTTACTGTTCACTATTGGGACAACTATGTGTGTGTTTGTATGTGGATGTGTGTGTCACACAAATGTGCATGTGTTCTCAAAAACATTTACACACACACAGGGGATAACTAGCCACAACTCTGATATTTATGTAGTAAGTTAACATGTTTATCCATAAAGAGCAAGTAATTACCAATTTTAGTCAAGCATAAAATTCATAGAAAAATATACCTGTGTATCAAAACATAGAACTATTAAATTCTTTTTCCTAGTGCAAGTTTTAATATCCTACATTGATTCATTATCATTGAAAAAATGTATTAACTTAATGCATTGTGAGATCATAAAATTTAGACTAACGACCCAATTTTTTTAACAAGTGTAGTGCTTCAGTATGGTTAAGTTGATTTTAAAATATGCAGTTAGAGATAACAGTTGTAAAAAAATTATTTATATTCTGTTTCATATGGCATTTATTTTATGTTCGCTACAAGTGTTGTTCTGTCTGTGAATAACTTGAAAAGAAAAAAAATCAGTTACGACTCACACCTGCGCAAACAAATTTGACTGGATCAACTTTGTCATCTATGGAAAAAAAGCATAGAGATTTTTTTTGGCGAAGTATTGAGACGCATGGTTTGAAATTTCGTAAGTTAATTGGTGATGGTGACTATTCATAGTGCACAGAAAATTAATTGATTGTTATGCCGTACTGTCACACATTTTCTGACCAGAAAATTGAATGTCGTAACCATGTTTTACGAAATTAATTGAACGTATTTCGAGACTTCTGCAAAAATATCTAATTGGGCGACGTGCAACTCAGTAATAATGTTCTCAGCAAAGTACCAAGATTGCAGATAGTTATTGTTTCTGCAGTCAAGTTCAGAAAAAAATCAAGTCAATATCAGCAAACATTCAAAAGTTGCAGAGTTATAAAATGACATTCTGAACAGCTTTCGTTACGTCTATGGTGATCACTTGTGTTACAAAGCAAGGGAATATTTCTTTACTGGATCTTCTAAACAAGGAGAAATCAATATTTTGCCACAGATAAAAATATCTAGGATTTTCGACAAAATCCAAAGTGTGGTTCAACATATTGCAAATGTCTCAACCTTGATTTTTGATGTTGACAATAATATGTCTGAACTTTTTAACTCGATAGTTGCAAAGATGGTTGGAGGGAAAAAGGTATATTTTTCTCTTCATAGTGCTTATCGGACAAGATGTCGTTCTGCAGCAGTTGCAATGAATGCTAAACCATAGCTACACAGATTTGTTTACAAATCTTCCATGTAGAAAAGTCCTAGCTTCCACGTAAAGAGGTTTATTGAGAGGCGGAACAAAAGAATAGCAAACAACTGTCATCACCTTCAGTCAACATGAAAGTAAATAAACAGATAGTGTGCCTCAAATCAAAATATTATTAAGTTGATTATGATCTTGGAGCAACAGAAATGACTGAAGACATGGCCGAAAATTAATACAAAAAACAAAAATTTTTTGTTCTAACTTTAAAATAAAGACAAAATGAAAATAAAAAATAGTACTCGACAGCAACGTTCACCCTTGTATTCCAAACTGCTTACTTTGTGCTTCTTTGTTTTTTTGTGAAAGTTCGTAAAAAACATTATGTTCTTCCCTTGTAAAATAGGACGACGTTATGCATAAACCAGTTATGCGCCAATTGATTGTGTTGCATAATACAGATGAAACATTTTCAGTTTTGAAACTGTCTTAATGTATTCTGGTCCTGTAGCGTGTTCAAAATATTTCCTTGATAAGACTAAAATAGGTCTACATCTCGTAAGAACTGCTCAAAGCTAAGAATTTTTAAACGTACTGTTATTTACAACTAATATTTGGCTCATAGCTGGTTGATGCCAAATATTCAAAGATAACTATAGTATTTCTTTGGGTCTTCATAAATAACCTCTCACAATTGCATAGTGAGCATCGGATAGGAATGTCGAGGTTAGGCCGAGTGGCTTGATAATTGATGAGAAACTTCCATTTTTAACTGCAAAACCTGATCGTTTAATAGGTGAAACAGAAATCACTGAAATCAAATGCCCAGCCTTAGCACGATCAATATCAATAGACGTGGATGATGTGTTCTCATGATAGTGGAAAGGGGAGAAGCTGGCATGGCGCCACAATATTGAAGCTAGTCCGACATAACGGAACTGGCAAAACGCGGTTAGGTGATTTGTTGTTGGTGACGAATTACGAGGAATTATTGCCCTACTTGAAAGTAAAGAACTTCTGCGTTAGTTTTGCCAGTCTTGTGACAGCTGACGAACCTCATTCTCCGACTTAAAAGTTTGGTGCAGGAAGCATAGGCCTTGACAGCTCCTCTTCTTATTAGTGCCGTCTTTGTTCCTATGGTAGCTTGATTGTAACTTGGGCCTTCAATATGCAGTTGTTGTGTAAATACAAAAATGTTCTTAAGTTTAAGTTATCTGCTTTAATTTGCACATATCAACATATGTTAACAAAAATAAAGTGTAAGTGATGCCCAACCTTTTTGACTCGCAGTGTCCATTTTAGAAACAACTTCTATGATGGGGTCCCTTGCAAGTAGCAGCATGGCAACCTAGCCTTGTACATTATAAGATAAATTAAGTGTAAGTAATAAATACTCTGTAATGTTGTCATTTCTAATTTCCTTTCTTTCATAGTACATGCATTTTATTTTAATTTTTTTTCCTTCGAATAGCCGCAGAGCCTTTCATAAGTGCACACTGAGCAGTGGTTGGGAACCACTGCAGTAATACATCATCTTGCAATAATTGATTGCTAATAGACTCTTACGTGACATACTATTATCTATATAACAGGTGTTCAATAATGAAATTATATTTCCTTTAAATCGTACATTTAAATTGTTGCTTAATGTCTTCTTTAATTGGTTTCAATTATTATTAATAATAATGATGATGAAAATAATAATAATGCAGAAGTAAATAAAACTTTCATAATATATTTTGTGATATTCACTAATTCTCGCTATTGAAATTGTCTTATGGAACAGGATTACGGTCTATATAACATCACATACAATGCATTTTAGGAAAGAGTGAAACATTCGAGAAGATCTAGAGATTCGACAGGGCATTTTGATCGACACGAACAGTTCTCAAAAAATGAAAATATGCTGAAATGAATACTGAATGACACAAAAATACCTCGAGAACTAAACTGAAGTAGGGTACTTTATTGTTACTGCTCATTATTCATAATAATGTTTTCTTTTGGGGTGAGTACAAATATATTTAATTACTTCCTTTCAAAGTATTAATTATTTGCCATATTTGTATAAGTTCTACTAATATTAACTTTGTTTAAGGTTTGGTTATGATGTAATACAGAAAAACTTGTGCTGATACGGAAATTCTCACAGCATGTGTAATTTGTCACAGCTCAAAATCTTCCCATGACTGTTGTAGCTGGCAAACTAAATATTTTTTAAGTTTCCTTCTATTAGCGAATATATATATATATATATGAAATAAATTGGTGCTTTGATATTTCATACAACTAGTGTGACATAAGGTGATAGCATCACCGCTGTAATTCCCATTACAGAAAATGAAAATTGCATCATAGTCGTGCTGCAATTTTCATTTTCTGTAATGGGAATTACATGCTAACAGAGTGCTTTGTGCGTAGAGGCGATATGATTTTTTGAGTTAGTTTATTTGCAGCGCCTACCACGCCAGCTTTATCCCAAGCCCTGTATTCCAGCAGGTCGGAGCCGCGTGCATGTTCTGTCACTGCTCGAGACTCAAGACAGATATTACTGCGCACTTTTTTTATGCTCTTTCTCTATTACACACAATTATCCCCACTCTGCACACTTCCAAGGTTCACAATGAGACGTAGACCACGCCCATTCCACCCAGTTAACATGTGCTTGGATATAGTTCAGTTCGCGAGTTCCCACGTTGGTAGTAAGGGGTTTTAAGGCTTAAACGTGAGATGCAGGTGCACAAATGGCAGGGGACCAATGCATCTTGACCCCCGACCATTCAATTTTCCCCTGTTGTACTGGTATATGTGCAGTGCACACATGCAGAGTGAGCTGGAGAAAGAATTGTGAAGTTAGATAGCTATGTAGCTAGTAGTTGAGAATTATAACTTTAGGACTCTGACGCCCTTCACATTTTTTGTGTCGCAAACTCTAGAAGGACTACTCTATATTCGGACCAGGGTCACTTTTCAACATTTGGTTAAAACACTTGTGTTGGAGTTAGGTATCTAAGGGTCAAGTTATTTTAAAGGTAACATGTATGTGACTAATCAAAACAAAGGTGTTATATAAGGGAAGGACCTGCTTCTAGCTTGGCCAATGAGAGCGCAGCTGTCTTCTGATTGGTCGCACAGCTAGTAATAGGCTTATATGCTTTCCAGTCATCACAGTCAGTCTTGTTAGTGATCGTCGGACTGTTTGTGTGCCTGAAGACGGGAACGGAGTTCAGTTCCCGAAACGTCGCATCTGTTGTCGTCGAAGAGAACCTGCTATCTTTGTCTGTGTTGTTTTCGTTGTGCTGTCTCGCCTACAATCTTTTCTGTCGCTGTGTTCATTTGTGTTGTCCTCGTCGTTTTTGTCCATCATCGTTGTCCTGTTCATATACTTTGTTCTGTCTGTTTTTTGTTTTTGTTAGTCTCAGACTATATTCCTATTCTGGAATTATTTAGATGTGTGTTGACAAAGACCATACCTGGTCTTATTTAGTTAATTTTTTCGTAATTTTGTTGCATTTTTATTTTCTTTGTATTTTTATGTTTTTGTGGGTTTATCTGCGACTTGGCAACATTCCCAAGCAATGGCGTATATCCATGACTACTCATCTTGTCATGTGAATATATGTTTAGCAAGGAGCATGAATCTCTATACAGTAAACTCTCGATTATAATGCACCGATTAACCAGTTTTTGGATTTTCCGTGCGGCTTTCTGTATTTTGAACACTGTGAAAACCAAGAATTTTTGTAAAAAAATAAAAACCTTTTTGGAACATTTGTCTCAACTCTGCGTGCAAGAATGGATTAACAAGATTGCACAAGAATGGATTAACATTTCAACATCATTGTTTCTTGTGTTTACAATGCACCCCGGACATATTTTTATTTATTTTGGTGAAAACATTTTGAAGTATGGTATTTGTAGGCAAAACTATAAGTCGTTATGATATTTCAGTTAATTACAAATAAATTCAATTTTTTCCCATTTTTATGTTAACAAATGTGCTATTTTCGGGTTATCCATGTTTCCCGATTATCTGTGCATTGCCCGGCATCAATTAACTTGAGTAATCGGGAGTTTACTGTATTTAATTTCTGTATTACATTTGATTTAATGTTTCCAAGTGAAAGTCGCTAGGTAACACTAAGGCTCCTGACTGTTGTTGCCGATGACTGTTAGGACAGCCATGTGCACTTGCCCCAATGTTCTTGCTGCTTCGCATGGACGCGGACCTGTAGCAAGTGAGACTTCAGTTAGATCCTGATAGTGCTGTTTTTACCTTAATAAATAACTGGAACCTTTTCCACCTTATCTCTCTATTCACTTCTTGCAATGTTACTACGTTAATATGTGTGTTAACTTAGTGATTAACATGATGACTGTTATTGTAAGTAGTGTAAATTTTAGATTTTAGTAACACTTCCTTATTGTGTTATAAATTTTTATGTCTTTTTTTTTTTTTTTTTTAGTTGCTATCAAAATCTTTGGCATTTTATAAGAAAGTTTTTCCAATATTTAAATTAATTTTTCAAGTTAAATATGCAGTAGTTTTAAAATTGGCAATTGAAAATTTTACTTTCTTATTATTTGTCAAATGGCAAAAGCTGTACTTAATTTTTAATGTGGTTTGTGTTTCTGTAACTTTTTTTAATGCTGTGCATGAAGTTAACATTAATTTTGAGGTATAACAAATTGGTTCATTATTACATTTGGAATGCCAAGGATTAGAAATTGTTTTGAATTTTACATATTTTTCTTTATATATACTCATGTAAACTCACATTAAGGATGAAGCAAGTTTACTTAATAGCAATTACTATTGTAAATAAGATATCATTTTCATGGTTTTTAGTCACTTCAGAGACTATAACGGCGCTGTATTGCCTGCACTCTTCTCTGCCCTGCCTGTGGTGATGCTGCTCTCTCTGGCGGACAGACTGGACATGGCCGTGGCAGCAATGTTATGCACCTTCGTCGTGGCGGGGTGGGATGGTCGTCTGTGTCGGTCACATGGGAAAGGGGCGATTGCTCAAGAATGCACCTCTTTCTTCCGCCTGAC
>PNEQ01032915.1:0-11409 GCA_003012365.1 Medauroidea extradentata
GGGGGGGGGGGGGAACTGTATTTATTTTCTTTATTTACTTTTATTTTCTTTTTAGGAGGGCGCTGGTTTTAACCAGGGCAATGCGGGTTAGCACAGTACCCTGGTGGAGGACGAGGTTTAAAAGGCGCCTCGTCCCCCCGTATTTCCAGTAGATACCTGAAACACACTTAAAAGTACACAAATTAATACACTTAACTAGCTCACAGGCAAGCCTGATGAGCTAGCATTAAATTAAAATATATAAGCGACTAAAATAATATGTTAAAATGACTAAAATATTACGTTAAAACAAACAAAGAAGTCAGTGACGGCATATATGTAACTTCAGCCGTTACACAGCCAGGTGGATAATTATTTAACCTGTAAATCCCTATGCTTGCTCCCGCCGTAGCTTCAAGGTAGGCAGCCCCCTTAAGTTTGAAGTGCATGTATAAAATGTCATTTATTACCAAGATCAGGGTTATGGTAACGCAGCCGACATGTCAAGGGAGTGTGTGGGCCTATAAGCGCACATTATGTCACTGCAGCTGAAAAGAGATGGGTGGAGGGGCTCAGATTTCTGTTACTCCGGGCCCCGCATTCTCTTAAGGTCTTTCGCGTGGCAAAAACGCATAATTTTATATTTATACGACATAGTGTTAGTTTTACAGACCTTACTTTTGACTACATTTTCTACTCGTGAAATTTTTTTAGCTCTCGTAATCTTCCCATAGCGGCAGGTCAAAGTCAAAATTTGCAAGTTACGGGAACATGCTGATAACCAAAACCAATTGACTTCCCGAATGACATAATTTACACTCTAACCAGATAGTATTGGTCATGTGCTAAAAAAATTTAAAATCACACAATGCAATTCCTTAGTATTTAAATATATGTATGTATGTACATATATGTATATATATGTATATATATGTATATATATATATATATATATATATATATATTTATATATATATATATATAACGATAATTTTCTTTATATATGGCCATTTTTAAAAAATGCGAAGGGACTTAGTTGTGTGGTTTTTAATCTTTTAGCACATGAGCCATACTATATATTTCTGTGTAAATTATGTCATTCTAGTAAGTCAGTTGGTTTTTGTTATTAGTGTGTTCCCTTAACTTGCAAATTTTGACATTGACATGCCGCTGTGGGAAGACTATGAGAGCTATAAAAATGTTTTACGAGTGGAAAATGTAGTCAAAAGTAACGTCTGTTAAACTAGCACTATGCCGTAAAAATTTAAAATGATGCACTTTTGCCACATGAACGCCCTTAAGGGTATTATTCATGGTATTCTTCGTGGTATTCTTCAGGATATTTTGCTGCGACATGAAAATAACTTGTATTGTGTACAAGTTGTTGAAATAGGCTGAAATTAAAACTTTTTCGCCTGTGTAGCTGAAGTGAAATTCCAAAGTAGGTTAGTGTTTTTTTCTGAAATTGTAAATTATTTAATTATGTTGTTACAGTATAACAGTTTTTTCGTACGAGCAGAGAACAATATCGTTGCAACTTTTGACATGCTCTTACACGTAAATTTTAAAACCTAAAAATATTAGATTTGCAGTAAAAAAAAAGTGTTTTCACCTTAAAAGATAAGTAGTGTTTGGTACAAATACAAAATTAGGAATTTTTTCTTTCTATCGCCCTTCACTGCGTCGTTAATTTACTGGAAAACTGTTTGCCATTGCATATTAAGTACCGAATTATTTTGTGGGAACTGCAGGTAATCTTTAATTGTGATTTATTCAGCTGGATTAGTCCCAATTACAAATTGTTTTTATGAATGCAAACAGGAAGAGAATGTTGTTAAACTTATATAAATTTTAAGTTGATTCAAAACGAAGAATTAACACACTTGTAACGGGCCTAACAGCCCTTATAAAGTGGTTAAATATAATATAATGCTCAATGTAAATTCAGTAAATTGTGTTAAAATAGTCGTAAAGAGCCCGTTGAAATTTCATTGTATTAAGAATAGTATGTTTAATCTTACTCAGTCGCAATAATTTGTTTCATGTCATTTATATTAAATTTTGTTTTGTATACTGGCGAGAGGCGAAGGGTTCGAGAGGTGTTTGGAATTGTTTCAAGGTCATTTAACCCTCCATGCAGCGGGGAAGAGAGAAAGCTGCAAACATAAGATGTTAGCTGGCCAGAGACCTTGAATTGGTGTGGGAAACAGAACTCATAGGTTGAAAGTAGGTCAGCACAGGGGCTTGGCTTCACCTAGCCCCTACAGTGAAATACAATATTAACTTGAGTATTAGTCATCGTAAAGGGCTCTAATTTCGTAAATAAGTTAGTATATGTTAATGTCAACTTTCGGTAATTTTGAAAAGAAGTATTAAACCGATACGAAGGAAAAGCCTGGTTTAGTTGAGTAAGTCGACGAGAGAGAATGAGATTGGCTGGGAGTGTTAGGGGTGAGTTTTTTTTTTAGAGAGAGCACCACGAGAGCGTCGGTTAGGGCTTAGGGGGGCTCTCGTCATGACTATCATGAGGTGTGGTTATGTCCGGATTTGCCGCGGGTACTGGCGGAAGTCCGCGTGTTTAATCAAGATTTGCTTTCTTCGTGGTCGTCACCAGGGTGTTGACGCACCCACGGTTGCCGCGTTCGCAGGCGTGGTTGGCCGCAAATTTCGGGTAAGTCTACTTATATTTTAAGACTCTTTATTTCTCGTCACCAAGAGTGGACGCTCGTGGGTCGCTGTTTCTTTGAGACGCTGTGGTGTGCTGTTTGTATCAGAGAAGAAGCAGAACACGAGTTTCATAAATACAAAGCCCCTAGAATATCTCGTGGGACTGACAGACTAAATTCAGAGTTTCTAAGGTATCCAAAAAAAAAAATCTGGTGTTATTATTCAGTAATAGTAGCACCTACCTAAAAACTGGAACATTTATCAAATGTACATAAATATTTCTCTAAAAATAACCGAGGAATGTTATATACTGTCCTTCATTTCTTTCAATAACAGAATTTCCACGAGTGCAAGCCAAATTTTTCTCTCATTTCTGTACTATTTTTTGTATGATATTACACGATATCAGCTTCCATCGACGCCAGCTTTAATTCATTTTAAGGTTTTTTGATGTTTTATTTTTAACGCCTATTGTATACAGAATAACTTAGAACGCAGTAGCGGTAAAACTTTTTTTTTTTGCTCATTGGTATTCTGACCAGCGTAGCCATAGCTCGTGTTTTATTACACGCAGGCCAGATCCTACGAAAAATTTCTGTTTTTCAGTTTTTTTTTTGTTTGTAAGTAAAGTCGATTTTTAAAAATAACTCACATTTACGAGTAAAGAATTTGGCCCTTTTGCAACACATTAAATTGATGTATTTGGTAGTTAAGTTTAATGTTTTTGGTGCGAAACAATCCACGCGCAGAAGTATACAGGAGACAGTCAAATATATACGTATTGAGAAGATTCTGTATAAATACGAACGTTTTTTTTATCAGTCAATGTATCTTTCCGCCATTTCGAAATATAAATACTACAGTGTTACTAATTAACATTATATATTAACTGCAATCATAGGTAGTTAATGTGTCAATCTCCAGTTATATATATTTTATAAATAAAGGGGGTGATTCACCAAAAATTTTAATTGTTAATTTTTTTTTATATTTATGCGAGTTATGGTTTCTTTGTATATTTATACTGCCGGCACTTTTCTCTTAAATTATTTTTTTTACCTTTAATAGTATTTTTATAATGGCATGTCAAATTCCAAATTTACACAAAACGGTGTTGTGCTAAATAGGAAAACCAACTGAAAGAAATGAAATAATTCATACTGAGTAACATGGTCACGGGCTACATCAAGAAATGCTTAAAAACTGCGCTGATTTTTTTTTGTAACACAAGCACATCCCTTTGTATGTTTTTAAGAAATGACTTTAAATGTAGAATACTTTCATTATTTTCAGAATTTTTTATATACAAAAGATTTTCATTTTGTGTTTTTAAATCTTGTAGCATTTTGCCCATCATATAGTCGGTATATTGCCAAAAGGGCCAATATCACGTGTTTTAAAATATGATTTTGGCCCTTTCGTTCGTGTACGTCAGTTGGTTTTTGTTAATTGAATGTTCTTGTAACTTGCAAATTTTGATTTTGACCGGACGATATGGGAAGACTATCAGAGCTTAAAAATTCTCGCAAGTGGAAAATATAGTCACAAGTAATGTCTACAATTCGTACATATATACAGTTATGAATTTTTGCCACTTTAAAATGTTTAAGCTGTAATGAGGAGGTCGTGCGAGTTTTCAATTGTTCAACTTTACTAAGCATGTGCCTTGGGAACGCTGAGTACTAAACTAGCGTGCCGAGTTTGAGTCGAAATTTTTTTATTTATTTATTTTTTTTTTTGCAGTGCGGAAAGAATGCGTTCAGATCCAACGCAGGTCTCTATAATTTTGCCTTACGATTTAGCTAGCAATTTTCCAGCTGCAACAAATGTTAAAAAGCCATTTTTACCAATTTTGACAAGCTGGCGCTCCGGTTTTTAATAAGCGAACATATTTTGAAGTGTGCTTTCCTTTCGCAGGTCAACTAATTGTAAACACGTTTAATAGTTATACATAATGTTCCCAAAAATCTTGTCACCCCCCCCCCCTTCTGTGCTGTGGCGGTGTGTATATCATTTCAAAAGTTCCACTTTGTTGAAGCCATGAAAAATTTACAAAATAAACGTGAATACTCAAGACACATGTGCTGAATTCACTAGGAAAAATCTATATGTGGCCGCACTCTGGTAACAAGACTCTCTTTAACACTTTAGGAGCTCGTGTCGGCCATCTAAAACAGGATATTGACATATTATTCACACATTCATATCACAGTAGGGGTGTGGAAAGACTATCGGAACTCTCTACATAGTTATGGTGGTTTATCGCGGGAAAACGAGACTGTTTGCTGGATTTCAACACACGTTCAGCTTGTCAGATTATTACTAGCTTTCTTTCGTACGTGGAGCTGTTGTCCTATTTGACTGAGCCAATAAGAATCACGCTATTGTAATATTTGATGGTAATATTTGATGTCTGTTGTTGGTCTGCAGACAGCTACGTTTTGTCAGACGTTCATCACCCAATTGTACATATATTGAAAGAAATGACAGCGTTTTCAAGCGTATGTTGGCTCAAAACATTTTCGCGATATACCACCATCTCTAGATTCATGGAAAACAACGCACAACACTACAGCTCGTGCGCCAGGCCCAACTAGCTGTTAGCCTATACTTAGAGCCAGGGATTTTTAATGGAAATAATTCTGCAACAATTTGTTTCAATGCATTATGTGAACACCTGTTTCTCTGCTTCATGGTCAGTGATTGGGAGGTTTTAACATGCGACATCTCGAGGTCCTACCCGCAAATCACGGACGTGTGGTGTGGTAACATTGTTCTGGTCGGTACAGTCAAATGAGCCACGCCTCTGCCGTATTATATTCTGCCAATAACCATGAACCAGAGTTGCAGGTGTGCACGTAAGGCATTGAAACAAGTTGTTGCAGAATTCTTTTCACCAAAAATCATTGGCTCTGCCTATACTGCACCCGCCTATTGGAGCATGGGCTGGGCTAAATCTGTGGTCCGGGAAGGTGGGAGGGAAGGGGGTGGGCGCCGGCGCCAGTAAATCAGTGGGGTGGCATGAGGGCGGTCTCTGTGGGCCGAGATTAATACAGAGCCACGCTGCACAATGGCCGCGGTTCGCGCGCCGTTTACGTCGTAACTGAGGTGTCGAGAGACTCCAGTCCTCCTACTGCTGCTCCTGGTGAACCCACGTGTGTTTCGCCGCCGCATATCCGAAATAACTCTCCCTCACCCCTCCTTCTCCTCCCCCAGCAAACGTTATTCCTCGCCCTAGGGCAGCATGAACGACTGGCGTTGTTACGGCACACTTGCAGGGTACACTGTAAAACAGTGTTTGTAAATTAAGTTCACAGGTGTGTTGGAGTGTTAAGAAAGTAGGCAAGATAAAATTGTTTCCTATACGTCGATGGTAACAGTCCTATATATTTTCAGGAAATAGTCACGTGTATACAGACGTTACTATTGTACGGTAACAATGTTGATTATTTGTATATTTACAAGCGGAAGCTAGGAAAGAGCCCCATACTTAGAGATGATGGTTAGAGACACTGGAAAATCGCGAAAATGTTTAAAGTAGTCTCCAATAAACTGTATCATATTAACCGTGACACGTGTAAACAGTTTTGGGACAAATCACACACGCTGTGTGTCTAAGCTGTGCAGTTCTAACTGGGCCTGTTGTAGACAGAAACAATGCTTCAAATAAACGATAGCCAATGTTGATACAAAACATTCAGTGTTATATACGTCACGTTGGAGCCTAGCAGACAGTCAACTATTCCCGCGATTTTCCAGTGTCTATAATGATGGTATATCGCGAAAATATTTTGTGCCAACATACCCTTGAAAACACTGTAGTTTCTTGCAACATATATGATTCGGTGATATAGGTGTAGCTGTCTGCAGACAAATAACAGGCACCAAATATTACAATATCGGGATTATAATTGGCTCAGTCAAATAGGGTAACAGCTCCAAGTAAAAGCTAAAGCCAGTGATCTTCTGCTAAGCTGAACGTGTGTTGAAATCCCGCAAACAGTCAAATTTTCCCGCGATAAACCATCATCTCTACCCATACTGTGTGTGGGTTAAGAGGCATATGCACCTGACGCACAGGGACGGATCTGGGGGAGGGCAGGGGGGCAGACTGCCCCGGGTGCCAGGTTAGAGGGACGCTGGTGGTGGCGAAAAATTTTACTTGGAAATGAAAAATAATGAGTAAAAAATACAATATCTACCAATATTTAGACTTTTACTAGTTTTGTATTGCAACTAATCTTGAACAAATAAATTTGTAGGGGACGCTGCTTTAAGTCATATAGGAAAAAATAGTAGTAGGGATACACTGCACGCTAATAGAAGCGATGCTGTTACCCTCCAGTGTGGAAAGCTGAACCTTATCGCTTCACTGTCCCCGCGCATCAAACGCCGAAAATTATATCCGAATACGGTTTAGGAAGGTTTTTACAGTGTATACGATGTTCGCGCTAAATTGAGCACTTTTGGCGACTACCTTGTCTACGATAATGATAAAATAAATATTATTTATTGTGAACTTGGGCATAATTTTTTTAGTACAATACTATCTGTGCAGATTCTTTCCTGTGCTGATTTGTTTACATTTAAAAAGTAACATGAAACTGAAAATCAGCAGACAGGAAGAGAGGAACTAGGGATTTAAAAGAGTTCACATTATTGGGAACCGACTGTAAGATGTTCCTGCCAGGTCTCGACGAAACCCGGTTATGAGCGGAATGGAATGTATGATGTTAAAAAAACTATTTGTAAACTTACCGTACTGATGTATGGGAGTGTTAAGAAAGCAGACATGTTAAGAGTGCGTGGTATATATTTTAGCGCTAAAACATCAGTTTAAAATTGTATGTTTCTCCAAGCCAATTTAAAATAATGAAGAAAAACAACAATCCCAGTTTTACAACTTTCCGAAAAAAAAAAAAACTTTCTGAGAAAAAAATTTCTCGAGTAACTTATTTCTGAACAACAATCTATGACGTCGAAATTTCGTACACACTTTACTGTGGCGCAATAGATCACACTTAACAAATGCATCATTCCGGGTAAATGTTTGCTCGTAAAGTTAGCAAATATAATTATCAAGGATTGCTGTTTTGTAGTTTTTCTATATTGACTTTCAAAGAGTATAGATCTCTTTTGAAAAAACAGCCAAATGTAATTTGGAGTTACCAGACTTGTATATTAACAATGCTCAACATTAGCTATCATTACAAGCTGAAGTATGGTATAGGTCATTCGGGATAAATTGAGCACTTTTGAAAACCTCGTTTAATTTTTCATTTCAGATGATGTTTAGTTTCCTACCACGTTTAAATATAAAGAAAACAATCTAAGAAATAAGCAATGTATGTTGATTGTACTTCATTCAAAAGTTAAGGTTTGAATTCACAATAAGTAAATTTTTTTAGTGATAATTCTAGACACGATGTTCTTCAAGAGTGCTCACTTTATTGTGTTTATTCTGTAAGTGTTCAATATTTTAAATTTCAATGGCTGACGTGCACACTTCTTCGTGGTTATTGGCAGAATACGTTAGTGCATAAACGTCACTCTTTTGACTGAGCCAATCAGGACAAGGTTACTACGACACCACATGTCTGTGATTTGAGGGTAGAACCCCGAGTAGCTGAGAGCTAACAACAGACAATCACTGACAGTGAATCAGATCTGCGCGTGTGCATGTACGGCACTGAAACAAATTGTTGCAAAATTCTTTTCACCAAAAATCATTCGCCCTACACATAATATATGGGCTAATTACGTCCATTACTATTTAGGAAGTTTTTTACAGTGTTGTTAGAGACAACACGTCAGAAATTTTTTATTTAATTGCAGTGTGCCCTTGATCACTTGCCGTAAGCCCTTGATTCCCATCACGAAGGAGTGTTGAATTTGGTAAATTCTGATCTAGTGCTCGAGAAGGGTGAAGATGGGGTCTTGAATTACTACTTAAATTTTTAGTTTTTTTTTTTTTTACTCTGAGAAGAAATGTGTGAAATTTGCGATTATAGCGCGAATTCTATTTATCTTGCGCTACAGTAGAATCATAGCATTTTAACTTGTAACGTATATTTAAGCCGTCATCAGTCAAACAATTTACTTTGTATTCTTAATTTGCTCAGCTGACTGCGGACTAAATGTATGTCAAAAGTTCAAATGCGATGTTTGTACTGCAGCTCAAGGCAAATAAAATTCACGCTGAAATCGCAAATTTCACACTTTCCTTCTCAGAGTTTAGAAAAATAATTAAATGTGAAATCATTTAACACGTGGGGTGAGGCACCACGTGAAGCGGCTCGCCCCCTTAGCTGCACGGGACATTATAGGGTGCATTTGTGCCTTGGGTGTGAATTAGAACAGTGGTGTGTGTGTGACGTCATATCCGGGATGCACTTTTCAAGGGCACTCAGGTGGGTGAAACGAACACAACCACCAACTCTTAACCCGAAAAAATGGGCTCCAAACCGCAACTCACGATGGGTTTTAAAGACGTCTCCGGTTCGTCGTCGACCTCTCAGGACATGTTTTTATGTCTTATTTAGTAATTATTAGAGCCACGATTTTATGGCGAAAATATTTTTGCATCAATTTGTTTCATTGTCTTTTGTGCACATGTGCAGCTCTGGTTCATCGCCAGTGATTGGATGTTTAAGGCTAGGTTTCAGTCGCCATATTGAATTTTATTATTTTTCGCTTTTTTGGAATTATGAGATGAAAAATGTCAAATATGCGATTATACCTCAAATTCTATTTACATTTCGCTACAGTACAGACATTGCGATTTAGCTGTTAACATATAATTACGCCGCAGTTTGTGTGGCAAATATTTTTATATTCATAATTTGCCCGACAAATTGCGACCGAACTATAAATTACTAGTTCTATTGCCGTGCTTGTATTGTGGCTCAAGGTAAATAGAATTTGCGGTATAGTCGCCGATTTAACATTTTTCTTCTCAGAATTCCAAAAAGCGAAAAATAATATAACTCAATATGGCGACTGAAACCGAGCCTTAAACACTCAGTTGTCTTGGAGTTCTGCTGACAAATCACAGACGTAAGACGTCACAATCGCCTTATTCTGATGGGTGCAGTCAAATGAGAGACCGAGTATGAGCAAAGACACGCTGCCAATAACCATGAAGTAAGGTGACGATGCGCACGTAAAGCATTGGAACAAATTGTAACAAAAATATTTTCACGACAAAATTGTGGCTTTAGTAATTATCAATTACTATGGATCGATTGCATCTTTGTTTTGTATTGTGTGTATAGTAAGGTACACTTTACTTGTTAGAATAAATTGTGTGTATAGTAAGGTACACTTTACTTGTTAGAATAAATTATAACAAATTAGTTTGTTCCCCATACTGATTTCGGTTTTCCACGGTTCTCCGAAATCGTCGCAGGCGAAAACTAGGACGGTTCCTTAAGGGCATTCTAGTGGGGGAAAATCATAATTTTATATTTGTATGACATAGTGTTAGTTTTGTAGACATTATTAAGAATACATTTGCCTCTAAAGAAAATAAATTAGTTCAGGCAGTTTTCTCGTAATGGCACTTCAGAGTCAAAATTTGCATATTTTTACTTCATACAAAACTTGAAAACCAGTAAATACATTGCAATGGAAAAAAATTAAATCAGAACTACACGTCATTGTCTACGGCTTGAAGCGTATAAATCCCCATATTTAAATATTTTTGTGTTTAAAATATATTTCTAAAAGTGACAAAAAAATTTTCAAATTTTGAAATTTTTTATTTAACGTAAATACTTTTTGTAATTGGTTATATATGCTACAAGCCACAGACAGTGGCGCGTAGTTTTGACGTGAATTTTTCCATTAAATTATGTTAAATGGTTTTCAAGTTTTGTATGAAGTAAAAATATGCAAATTTTCACTTTGAAGTGCCATTACGGGAAGTATATGTACACTCAAGTAATGTGTACAAAACTCACACTATTTCATACAAATATAAAATTGTATTTTTCCCCCCACTTGAACAACCTTAAGAGGCCGTGTCAGTGTTTTAGGTGCATGTATGCAACCCGCATGAACCTCATATAAAACAAGGCTAATTTTACGTACTCTATAGCAATAACAGTATTACAAATATCAACGTTATTTCGGGCTTTATCAAAGACACAGTCGTTATTAATAGAGCTGCGTTCTGCAAAATGAAGCATAACAAGCGGTTACATTTGCAACGTGATACTAAAAAAAAAAAAAAAAAAAAAAAAAAAAAAAAAAAAAAAAAAAAAAAAAAAAAAAAAAAAAAAAAAAACGTTTCGTAAAATGTGTAGCAACCATTAATTGTACTTGACTTCGACAAACGCAGCAAAAATAAGAACAACTCTGTCTCTTATAAAACGTGAAGATAATATTGATATATGTAATACTGTTATTGCTGTAGAGTACGTAACATTAGCCTTGATTTATATGGGGTTAATGCGGGTTGCATACATGCGCCTGAAACACTGACACGGCTTCTTAAGGACATGGACGCGAGTTTCTCCATGTTTGGTGGAAAAATTATTTTTAAAACCCAAACAAGAGACAATATTTTAAAATCGCTCCGTGACTTTGTTATGACTGGTTTTAACTACGTACTCTGATTTTGTCGTGATAGAAGGCAGCAGAATAGTAGCTAATTAGTTAACTAACAAAATTTCCATTTCATTGATAAATTAGCTAAAATATTAATACAGTTTGTCTAGACAAATTACATTACATAGTCAAACCAATTTGCGACGAAGTTAC
>PNEQ01032915.1:11509-97276 GCA_003012365.1 Medauroidea extradentata
TATATATATATATATATATATATGTATATATGTATATATATATATATATATATATATATATGTATGTATATGTCTGTGTATATATACATACATACACACAGACAGGCTATTCACATTAAACTGAGCTTTGCCGCAGCATTTATAATAATAAAAACCAGCATTTAAACGGTTCCAAATACGTAAAGTTTTGAGAGCGGTGAAACGTCTACAAAGGCTTTTAGTTACATGGATGTTTTCATATTAAAATGGTAAATATGAATGCAAAATAACTGAAAAAAAATTTAAGCAGCTCTCACTTTATCGTGAACAGGCTATATTTGTTATGGTAGTCATTCAGTGCCAGTTAGAACACGGTCTTTGTGGTACCCAAGTAGGCATTCGCGTGGTTCGGAGCCCGCAGTTTTGATCGACTTCCTCCGGACGAATGAGGTCGTCGCTGCGCATTTCGGACCATGTGGTTCCTTGTTCGAACCATGTGCGTGTGGTTCCAAGATGTCTGTTACACTAAATGTGTTTGTAGCTTCCTCCCCGCTCCGATTTGTTTTTGCGTCATAAAAGCAAGGGTGTTAAAATTTAATTAATGGCAGAGAGGTCCTAACATCTGTTCATAACTGTGACAAAAAAGTACCAATTTTTTTTCAACGTGTTTGGTCTCCGAACCATGTGTGACTAGTTGCATGTCACGGATACTCGGAATATTCGGGGAACGAGTCTGAGGATCTAACCCCGTTAAGGGGTATGGAAAGATAGGATGTCGAGCGAACGACTGAAATATTCAATCGTCAATAAAATCTGAACTACTCGTCATAATTCGATGGTATTTTTGGCCGAATATATATTCTATTAGCGGGTGTTTATTTACATAACACTGGGTGGTAGTAAGCTTTGCTTTAGAGTAAAAATTAAATCCGTTATTTATAAAAATTCGGTATCTAAACCACAAAATTCATAAAAATGGAAAACTGCAATTGTTAAATTTTTTGGACGATGGTATCCAGGACCCTATAGTAACATAAATTCAAAAAAATTTGCGTTTTTATCTAAAAATAATTAACATCCGTAAACCACTCGCGCAAAGGTTTTTGGAGAGTTTTTTTTTAAATCAAAAGGTGAATATTTTTGAAATTTGGTTACTATAGTGTCCTGGATATTAGCGTACTAAAAATTATAAAAATTACAGTTTTCCGTTTTTATGGATGTGTTATTTTTTCTTTCTTTTTTTTAAATACCATTAATAATTCTGTACTTCGGAGGCATAAAACACAATGTCCACTTTTTGTAAAAATTTACTTCTTACCATAAACGTGGTCACTGTTTTAAGTACTTAGATGGCATACAACACAAAGTCAGTGTTATGTCAAAAAATCTTTGTTTGTGGGCACTAAACAGCTGGATTCACCAGAGAATCACACACTTTTGCTTTCCTGAAACTTTATTTTTGTGACAGTGTGTCTTATACCTACGAGGTACAGAATGTTTACTCGAAAGCAAAGCATACTACCTCCCAGTGCTATCTAAATAAACATCTGCTAATAGAATATATGGTCTACTAAAAAATTGTATCGGATTATGATGAGTATTTTAGATTTTATCAAGTATTGAGTATTCCAAGCGTTCGCTCGACATCTTGCCTTTTCATACCCCTTCATAAGCGTATTCTAGTTTTCGCAAAACTACTGAACATATTCCAGATATCTTGAGCTATTAAAAGAAAATACATTTAAAACTTTAGTTCAATTGTTATAGTAACTAATAGGACACCCAATTAAGATATGTTCTTTGAACTCCAAAGTATGAATAAGACAGGATTTTTCAGACTGTTGTAAGTTGAAAAATACCTCCCTGATTCGTAAAACAGACAAAGAAAGCTTGTGGTTTTACTCAATGTCGTTCTATCTTAAAATAGAACTATAGGGTGACTGTTAAAAGCCCCGTAGAAAACTAGACTGCAACGAATACACTGCTTCCTAAATTAGTGCTTCGTGCAAAAGGACGCGCGCTCCAGTCTCGCCCGTGTTACTTACATTTTAAAATGCATTTTTAAAGCATTGCTGGAGGACTTATATTACGTAAAATTGTTTTTTTTTTTTTTATTTTTTTGTTTTTTCCAATCTTGCGTAATCGTTCCACGCGAATGACGTATCTACCAAGTAACGATAATTGTGACGTAATACGCCATCTGTGCGCTTCTTCGTGAACCAACATTGTAGACTCTCTTTGGCGGCCTTACATCTTACCTTCCTGTTGCCCTTTCCCCTATCCTTCGCCACCCCCACCCCCTCCTGTACCCATCAGCCTTTCCCGTACGATTGTTTATATGCGACGCGCATAGAAATTACTAACCAATTTTTGTTCGTCGGGCGTATTTCATTTTATAATGAAGCCCAATGCCGTGTGTTGTTGCGCTCGCTCGCGTCTCCAAGATTTACAGCCCAGGCGCAATAAACTGCAAACATTATTAAGGCTATTATGTAATCAAAAGTTTTATTGTCAGGGCGGCAGAGCGTGCTGGCAGGCGCTCATCAGACCTCGCTAGGGAAGGTCGCTGGGCGTGATTACGAGACGTGAGTCGGTACGTTCCGGAACCTCGCTCGCTTTAATTCCGCGCAGTTTTCATGTCTGTACGCAAATCGCTGGGCAACTGTATCGCTTCGTAAATAAAACTGAATCCACCGCGCGGTTTCGTTTTATAGCAGGCTGTACACTCGATGGCAAACAAGATTCCTGAGCAAGCTACTACAGTCCCTGCAGTTTTCCTGCATTTTAATGTAACCTGCGCAAGGGGAACGGAATTCTTCTCCCTCCCCCTCCCCCTCCCATTGGAAATCCGAAACTATCAATCTTAGTTTGAGCAAAATGTACAGCTTGGCGAAGAAAATTATGATAGCGTTCTTTAATTGTAATGTATTTTTGTGTTAAAAGAGGTTTTCCTGGCGTGTATTGATAAGTATTTAGGGTATTTTAATTGTTTTTTACTTGCCCCAAAAAAACCGAAAGTAAAATCCTGCGTACTTCACTGAATGTAATAATATAATAATCGTATAGGGTACACTGTAAAAAAAACTCTGTTAATTTAACACTCCGATGTTTAGGAGTGTTAAGAGTAAGTGGTAGTCACCATCTTGAATTTTTGTATTTTGTGGCATAACTTTTCTTCTAGTTAACTTTTTGGAACTTTAATATAATTACATAATGGAATACATATTAATATAATTTTAGACGCCATAAATCTTTATTTTCCGTTACTTTTGTTACAGATCGTATTGCAGTTAAGAAAGTAATATGAATTTTCTAACGGTAATTCTATATGTAACAACACTAACGACAAAATAGATTAACGGCGTCTAAAATTCTATCAATATGTATTCTATTCCGGAGTTAGGTTAAAGTACCAAAATTGTACCCAGAAGAAAAGATATGACACAAAATACGAAAATTCAAGATGGCGACCATCATTCACTCTTAAGATAGTAGATATGGTAAAATTGGTTGCCATACTTGTATAGTAACATTTATGATCATCTGCTCTGTTTACTAGCTGAAGCATGGTAAGTATCCCATATAGTGCATGTGTTAAAAACTTTCAATACTATTTAGGAAGTTGTTTACAGTGTGGGTGTACGAGGGCAGGGCATCACATCCCGAGTGCATACTTCTGACTGGAGAGATGGCGTGAATTATGGCCCCACACTGGAGAAGCAATGAAATCAACGAATGAAGGTTTTTGGTCAGCGCTTAACATCCAGGTCTTCAGCGCTGGTGAAATGTGACGTGATGTTATGGAGCAACGCCGGAATGAAGGGGTGGGGGAAACGGGAGTTCCCATGGAAATACGCCGACTTGCAGCACCGTCCGACACGATTCCTACATGCGAAAATCCCCGCCGGGAATCGAACCCGGATCACCTTGGGGAGTGACGAGAGGTCTAACCCCTCGACCACCCCGGCCATCAATGGAATGCGAAGGGCGATGTGAAAGCAAGTACTCAGTAGCAATTTCACTGGTATTGGAGCCCGTATCGCCAAAGCGGGAGGCGAGTGTTCCTTCCACTAAGACAACAGCAGCCTTAGTTTAATGTAATAAGTAACCTTATGATCAGGGATTGTGATTTGTCACGTGATAAGTGACTGTTTGCTAGCCTTCAATGTAAAGTATTTATATCGAGCGCTTTTATTTCGTTACTGGCGAGTCCTTATTTGAACGGCGTTATTGGCGTACAAGTTTGGGGGGGGGGGGGTAAATAATGTGATGTTTGTGTGAAGTAATTCTAGATAAGTGAAAATTTAACACTGCCAGTTTTCCCATAATGGTATATCGTACGTTTATAGTTCTTATAAGCTGGGAAAAAAAAAAAAAAAAAAAAAAAAAAAAACTCTGAATGTAAATGTCACAAGCTACTGCTTGACATGTTTTAAAATACATTACCATTTTTTTGTATTTAAATAAAATAAATAACAGAGGTAAAAAATCCGAAATTTCAGAAATTTTCTTTAAATACAAAATAATTTTCTGATGGATTTTTAAAACGTGTCAAGCAGTAGGCCATGACATGTAATAAGAGTGGGAATTTTTAAATTTATTTATGTTATTTGTTTTTATGGCTTAGGCCTATAAGAAATAAAAACGTGCAAATTTTGTCTTTGAAGTGACATTATGAGAAAATCAGTTTTTTGTAAGAGGAAAATGTACTCTCAAGTAGTGCCTACAAAACCAACAATTTCATACAAATATAAAATTATGCTTTTCCCACAATTGGACGACCTTAATGCTAATTCTGGTGCTTTGCGACCGAACGCCTGCGTTTCGTCAGTAAACAGCAAGACCGTCCAGTGACGTAGCCAGGATTTGTGTAAAAGGGGGGGAGGGTGTGGTGAGGGGGGTCAACCTGACAATAATTTAATGAACACAGACCACCCCTTTAAAGAGTGAGGTCCGGGGTTTCTCGCCCGGGAAAATTCGGATAAAATAGTGCGCTATTTTAGCAGTTTTTCGTAACAAAACATTGAATATTATACAGGTCAAAATATTTTTCATCTTTTAATATATATAGACCTATTTTTTAAAATGTTTGTGGCTGATTTGGGTGGAGGGTCATAACCCCATCACCCCTCCCGGATACATCCCTGAGACTGTTACATAATACAAAGGAAAGAACACTACACTTATTTAAAAAATACGTTGGCAGAAAATATTCCCGCGATTCTCCACCTCTATACGTGTCACACAATTCGTCTTCTAATGAACGCGAGTTTTTGTATGAAAAAAAAAAAACATTCCGTTTGCGATTAATTTTCACCTGTGCCTTGTGTTTTCGGCTGATTTTGCCACAGATGTTATTGTGAACAAATACGTATACTCCAGTTAAAAAAAATTGATTTTGTTTGTTGATCACTTGCAGAGGTACGCTACCTGAACACAGTAATTTTGTTTGGAAACTCAGTAAAACATTAATGATAAGCAGCGTGTTATGTCACAAAACGAATAATAATAATATTATTCATAATAATAGTATTAATACGTATATTTTGCTGCAGCCTCATAAATAACTTACTTTTTTTACTTGCACTGCTGTGTTTATCTTGAAGAGTGTCGAAAGCTGCAAATGGGTTGAAATGCCTGTAATTGACAGTTAACCATGATTAGCGTACATCAGTATTTATGGCAATAACAGCAATTACATATTTAAATCCATCCTTATGCCGGTAATAGAATTTTTGAAAATGCAGTTTTTCGGTTCTTATATCCAGATAAAGTAAGACACTTAATGTCATGTTAAAACATTAAATATATTTCGTTTGCATAAATTGCTACAGACTCGCTTAGCAACATGAGATAATCACACTGGTTTATTGTGCAATACAATTGGTAATGGAATGCAGGCAAGTGAAAAAGTAAACTGTAATTCTGCTGGACGCTGTAGAATATACACCAGACGTGTTTTCTTGGCGCGGTTTCAAATGAACAAGTCTGTAACTTTATAACGTAATTTGTGCTCGTAAAATAAATTGATTTTGTAAGCATACTTTATTACAATTTTTCTTATGGGCTGGCAACTTTGTATCGATAGTCCATTCCCCTCAGGGGGAGCAGCGTGGTTTAAGGTTTTGAGGTTACGGTCGTTAAATTCGAATATACTGTTATAAAACTTGTCTACCGAGGATAAGCGAATTATGCATTTTGCTTTGTCAGGACTACTGCAATAAAGAAATACATGTTGCATTATAAAACAAATACACACACATATATGTATGTGTGTAATATATATATATATATATATGTATATATATATATATATATGTATATAATACAGTGTGTGTCGTCATGTAACCTACTTAAACACAGAGTTTTGACCCACGCATATTTTATCTGACAATTTTTTGAAAACTCTCTTGTTTATAGTAAAACTGTAGTAGAAACATCTGTTTAAATATGCATGGACAGTATGGTGTATTTTGATTAGTATTAATTTGAAATAATTTAAAGTAGTTTTTCAGAAGACGTGATTTAGATTCGTACAAATGCTTACTGTCAGAACACATTTGTGACTTAAATTCAAATAAATAAATTATTGCTGGGTACAGTTCTTGAGAAAGCGGGTGATGTAAATTTACTCTTATATAGTGTTGCTGTCCATGAATGTGCCCAGAAAACTTCAGACATTCTTATAATTAAAATATGAAGGAAGCGTTTATTGTTTCTATTAACATGAGAAAGTGGATAATTATTTTTATGTAGCTATGTAAGATGGGCCGCATAGCGAGAGTTAAGACTTGTTTTGATTACTTAGGTGAAAATCGAGTAACGTGATGTTCACCGTCTTCAACTATTAATTGTAACAAGGGTCTCGCAACTCGAAAAAGGAAAATGAACCAAATCGAACTCTCATACCAGTAATGCATTAAAAATATTTGATGTTACAATTATGTCGGTAGAACACAGAGTTAGCGTTAGTAGAACATGTAACGAACGATGGACAAATATTATTATATCGTAAAGGAAGTTTTTGAAGTTGAGGAAACATATAGGGCCTAATAATTATAATAATAATAATTATTATCATCATCATCATCATTATTAAGTTTCAGCTCTGCTGTTATAGCCAGGCCCTCGTAACTGGAATACGGAAACGAATACATAGAGCACGGTCTACAGCAATTTATCGTCGTCATAATTTTATTTTTATATTTGTACCGGATATTTTTTCTTTCTTATTTTAGACATAAATTGTGAATCTTTTTAATCCTTATAGCTTTTGCATAATGGCTCGTAAATGTTAAAATTTGCATGTTACGGTTTTCTATAGCTACGACACTAAAACCAACTGACATACCACACTGAAAAAATTCACATTGAATAATAATGTTGCCGGCTACAAGTTGATATATAAAAACTAGAAATAAAATAATTTTGTATAATAAATGTGGAATTTTTTTATTTTCATTTTTATTACTTTATTTTAATATATATATATATATATATATATATATATATATAATGTATTTAAACTTGTAGCCTGCAACATTGTTATTCACAGTGAATTTTTCGGTTTTGTGTGTCAGTTGGTTGAAGTGTCTTACACAAAACCATAACATGACGAGCTATTACGCAAAACTATGACAGATGAAAACATTTCATAAGAGCCAAATTTAGTCACAATTTAGTCTAATGTAAGAAAAAAATATCTGGTACGAATGTAAACTAAAATTATGACGATGAAAATTGCTGTAGACCGAAACCGAAGACAGCCGAAATTTTGCTCTTCCGTCAGACGACTTATCAAAGAAAAATAATGTTACAGTGAAATAACAACGAAATGAAATTATGCATACATAATAACGCATGTCAATAACAAGTAGTTTTATTATTTTGAAATTTAACACGTAGTAATTACAACTGTATTATGAACATGGTAGTACTGAAAGGTCTCCCTCTCTCTCCATCTTATATTTAGTGAGTTATGACGTTGGTATTAAGCATAGTTAGAGCGTAAAATTTTTCGCGGAAAGTATTCTGCAACATTTTGTTTCACTGCCTTATGTGCACATATGTAGCCCTGATTCATGGTCAGTGATTAGCTGTTTTTATCTCTCAGTTTCTAGGGTAGGCTACTACCAGCAAATCACAGACGGACGTGTGGTGTCACAGTAACCTTGTTCCTGTTGGCACAGTCAAATGAGCCACGTCTGTGCAGTAATTAGAGATGATGGTTAGAGACACTGGTAAATCGCGGGAAAAGTTGATTGTTTGCTAGGCTCCAACATGCTATGTATAACACTGAATGTTTTGCACCTATATTGGCTGTATGAAGCACTGTGACCCTCTTCAACAGACCCAATTAGAACTGTACAGTTTTAACTCAGAGCGTGTGTGATTTTCCAGAAAACTGTTCACATGTCACGATTGAGATACTACAGTTTATTGGAGACTATGTTTAATATTTTCGCGATTTTCCAGTATCTCTAATGATATATCGCGAAAATGTTTTGCGCCAACATACCCTTTAAAACGCTGTAGTTTCTTGCAATATATATGATTCGGTGATAAACGTCTGACACAGTGTGTCTGCCTGCAGACCAATAACAGGCGTCAAATATTACAATAGCGGGATTCTTGTTGGCTCAGTCAAATAGGGTAATAGCTCCAAGTACAAGCTAAGGCCAGTAGTCTTCTGGTAAGCTGAACGTGCGTTGTAATCCCGCAATAAACCATCATCTCTAGCAATAATTCATTCTGCCAATAACCACGAAGCACGGCTGCATATGTGCACATAAGGCTTTGAAAAAGACTTTTGCAGAATTCTTTTCGCGAAAAATAAGCATAGACTTAGAGACACTGGAAAATCGCGAAAATGTTTCGTCTCCAATAAACAGTATTATATTCACCGTGACACGTGTGAACAGTTTTGGGACAAATCACACACGCTGTGTGTCGAAGCTCTGCAGTTCTAACTGGACCTGTTGCAGAGAGAAAAAATGCTACATATAAACGATAGCCAATGTTGATACAAAACATTCAGTGTTATATACGTCACTTTGGAGCCTAGCAAACGGTCAACTATTCCCGTGATTTTCCAGTGTGTCTAAGCACAGTACACACGGCAATCAGTTTTGAACTAGAAGGTGTACAACTTCTTGTTCAAGGTGACTTGCCTCGTGTGACTGGCCGACTTGTATGCAAGTAGCGTGCTGTAAGGTATTTCATTCTAGCTAGAACCGTTCAGGGGCGGTTCTAATTTTCATACACCTTCTTTTGCAAGTCGTATACTGTTTCTTTTATTTGGCACATTTAAGTAAGTTAATTGGTCCTGACAGCGTTTATTTGAGAGTAAACAATAAACTGAAGTCTCGTATAGTCGTAACCCCAAAAAATGGCCCTGATTTTTCCGAATGTTTACGCATATAGGAACATACAAGAAATCATGCAAATACTACCATGGGGCTTGTTCACTTTTAGGTGTTCACCTTCTTGTTCAAGAAAGATAACCTTGTGTATTAGGCTTTATGTAGCTGTGAATTGTAGCCATATTGCCGGCATCTTAAGTGAAAATGATGTTTCCGTTGCTTACGTCCGTAGTTCATAAATTATTCCAATTTCAGGATGGTTTGTTTATTCCAATTTCTTACTTAAAGAGTGATATACCTACTGCAGTAAAACTTTTTTCAAGCATAGATAAATGTAGAATATTTGTTACTAGAGTCGAAGTTATGATATTGGAATATCAAAAATATTACAAAAAACAATTGATACAGCAGCAAAATATAGAAATAAATCTAAATTTTTTTAAATATATATAACATTCCATTAAATAATTTAGTCTTCAATAAAACCCTTTAGTAACTTACCTATATTTTTAAAATCCGACTAGAAGCTATGCGTGTTTTCGTATTTTCTGCCTTTTTTTCTCACAGATAGTCACCTCCAGTCAATGTCTGCCTTGGTTCCCATCCTTCAGGGTGCCTTCTCACTGTCGCTCATAGTGTACATTCTCAGGTTTCATTTATGTAGGGACGCCACTTAAGGCGGCCGCTTACCCCACGCTTTAAATGCAGTGTGTTCGTAAACAGGTTTTATCTACGTAAATATTCCATGTGTGCCCTTTGTGTTAACGAACGAAAATAAAACAAACTTCAGACAACGCCGGAACCTCATTGTTGAGACGCCACGCTAATAAAAAAACATAGTTTGTAAGCCCTTCAACGTGACTAAAATCGGCATTTTCAGACTTCGGTAATTCAAAATGTACTAACCGGACGTATGTGAAACTCAGATTGCGCCCTGCACTGAACTTAGTTGCAGACTTTCCACCAATAAAATTATATGGTCACCGCTTAGTGTCCCATAGTAAAACCGTTCTGCGGGAAGCTTGCACGCTAGTCCAGCGCTTGGCTCGTTGAGGCGACGCGGCATTTGATGCGCGCTTCAAGGTCGACCTTATGTCTCGGTCGCTTTTGGGCCTCTCACGCGCGGGTAGGCGGCGTCCTTGACGTGGGAGATGGGACTCTCTTATTGTATGTTCCCTGGTCGTAGCACTGCGCGGTCAGCGGCTCGACCCCCGGCGGGCGGACGGCAGTAATGGCGGCAGCTGTATTCGCCCGCATATCCCGGCCTATTATCTTTGCTAATAAAGTACGCTTGCTGCCGGCCGCGCCCGTAATAATGATAGCCGGTATAAATTAGGTTACGTGGCGGTACTGCCCCTTCCCCTGCGCCGCTTCACTTTCCCTCCCCGCCTCGGGGCGGCCGCCATTATAATACCACCAGTCTTGTGTTTAATTCCCCCCTGCCCCCCCCTCTCTCTCAGAGAACCCTTCTCCATCACGGCCGCTGCTCTTGTAGAAGGGGTAAGTGATCTCGTTGTTCAACCGTATTAAGTTAAGTGTCTGCTCTCCGAGCGAAAACCACCTATGATACAATTATTTCACTTCGTGCACCTGCATGCGCATACAGGATGTTACAAAAAGGTACGGCCAAACTTTCAGAAAACATTCCACACACACAAAGAAAGAAAATATGTGATACGGACATATGTCCGGAAACGCTTAGTTACCATGGTAGAGCTCAATTCCTTTCATCTCGTTAAATGTCATCGTAAATAACACTTCGTACAGAAAATGTCCCAAATACCCAATGGATTGGTTCTTTATAATGTACTTTACTTCCTAGGTTCACCGCCCGTATCGTGGAAGGCTGTGATACAATACGCCATACTCCAGGGATACATCAGCGCATCAGGGATTCCATGCGGCGGAGGGTAATGCATGTATACTCGCTCACGGAAGTCATTTTGAACATTTCATTTAAGAACGTGTGTTACGTAATACTGATACTGTCTGTTTCTGTGTGCTCCCAGTCCATCATTTCATGTGAGTTGGAGAGACGCAATGCAGTCACGATTACCTTCCGTCACGTCGCCCACCTGGCGGTGATCCTAGGAAGTAACGTACATTCTAACGAAACATTCCATTGGGTAATTGGAACAGTGTCTGTACGAAATGTTTTTTACGATGACATTTTACGAAATGTAAGGGATTGAGCTC
Source organism: Medauroidea extradentata (assembly GCA_003012365.1). NCBI lineage: Eukaryota > Metazoa > Arthropoda > Insecta > Phasmatodea > Phasmatidae > Medauroidea > Medauroidea extradentata. The sequence goes on from PNEQ01032915.1 coordinate 23,047, forward strand.
TACCATGGTAACTAAGCATTTCCGGACATTTGACCATATCACATATTTTCTTTCTTTGTGTGTGTGGAATGTTTCCTGAAAGTTTGGCCGTACCTTTTTGTAACGTCCTGTAGACCCTGTCCGCTGCGTTCTTTCTGTTCTTTTTATCTTCTTTTTATAGTGAGTAAAAATACACTAATCGCGAGAGACACGAAATTTTCCTTAATTATTTGGCGATAGGATGGAATCAACTGGCCTACTCTCATCCAAAACACTCGTGACTATGGAATTCAATGACCTGAAGGTTAGACTCGACTATCTTATACATATTCAAGCATCGACAATTTGTCCGTTAGCTTCAGTGGAACAGCAGACAAACGAATAGACGGGGCTTGGGTACGCATAGGCTAATAGATTATAGCATGCGGGTCATTGAATTCGCAAAATTTTTCAGTCCCTGCTCGTGACACTAATGGTAATGGCTTTGGGCCGCCATATCTTTGTGTGCCTACGCTATAGATCACCGACCTTAGATCATTGGTTCAAAATGTTCTTCAGGAGCGCCACACAACCTGCCGACAAACAGCAGCAGTCAGTTGGGCGCACTTCAACTTGGAGTCTAGTCTGCTCTGAAATAATAAAGCAAAAATTGTAGGTCTCTATTAAAACTTATTTCGACCGTGATTTCTTTTTTTCTTCGTTTGAGGCTTGAAAACGGCTCCAGTAGGCGCGTTAAACACTGCTACGCCTCTAAGCTCAGAGTACTAAACTAGCGTGCAGTGTTTTCATAGAAAGCGTTTTTCAGTGGAACTAACAGCGGTGGCCCTGTTATTTTATTTGTGAAAAGAATGTTTTAAAATCCAACACAGGTTTCTTTATCATATCATTTTACGATTACTGCTGGTATTTTCCCAGCTACAGAAATGTCAAAAAGCCATGTTAACCACTTTCGAGAAGTTGGGCGTCATGTTTTTATATGCGGACGGTATTTTTAAAACGATGGAGACATAGTTTGAATAGTGTATTTTTTTCGTATACAAACACGTTGGAAACTCTTTTAGTAATATAGGCCGACATGAAAACTACACATCGTGCCATGCTACAGCACAGATCATACGCAGGTCCAACTAACTCTTAATAACATACTGGCCATTCGAGCTAGGAAAGGTCCTGGCGATGCACAGAGGGGAAAATTCCCCCCCTGCCCCTAACCAGCGGTGGTGAGCGTATCTGCTGATTGGTTGTAGCTGCTAATGGCACACTCAGGGCTCCGTCATTTCCCCTCTTACTGGCTGGAAGTGGAAATGTGGGGCGGGTAGCTGCGCAGTAGATACCATTTCACGTCTGCTTCGCCACTCTCTCAAAACCTTTCTTAGGCTGCGGGACCAGTAAGTGGAATATGCCCTGGGACAGGACATTAACCCTGAGAACAGATTTCTGATTGTGAACTTGTAGGTTATCTGCAGAACTCTGAAAAATGACACGAAATAAAGCCCTACGATAGAGAAGCGACGGAATGTGATGAGTGAGGGAAATGGGAGTACCCCGAGGCATCCCACTGACTAATATCAATGTTCTCTATGTTTCTCACATTGAATATGGGGGACGATCCAGTCCGGAATAAAGCTCAGATCGCTTCGAGTTTGAAGTAGAGCCATATACAGGTGTCCAGAAACAGCCCTTAAGTATTCTCAATTTTGTACTTATTAAGTTAGTATTTTCGCAATTATAATATTTCATGAGTAAGTGTAAACAATAAGAGAAGGCAAAATACTTCAACTTTGTCATTCTGAAAGACATAAATAATTTTATATCGTCCGAAATGACGAATCGTAGGATATGGCCGGTGTACAGCTCAAAGTGTAAAAGTATGTATGAAAGACGACACAATATTAAGGGCGTGGTTCACCTCAGTTTTCAACGTATTTTTTTAATTTTATATTTGTGCTAGATATTTTTTTCTTTATTTCAGACATAAATTTTGATTAAATCTTCCTCTTAGGAAATTTTTGTATCTGTTATAGTTTTTGCGTAATGAGTCGTAAATATCAAAATTTGCACTTTACGGTTTTATGCACTCCACTAAAACCGACATACCAAACCGAAAAAATTCATAGTGCATAACAATGTTGTAGGCTGTGATATAATACATATAATTACTATATATATATTGTGATTTTTAAAAATTGTTGAAATTTTTAAATTTTCATTTCAAAAATCTGCATTTTTTATTAAATAACAAAATATTTTATTTATTTTTTTGTATATGTCAGATCATAGCCTACAGCATTGTTATACATTGTGAATTTTTTTTCGGTTTGGTATGTTGGTTGGTTTTAGTGGCGTGCATAAAACCGTAAAATGCAAAGTTTGACTTTCACCACACAAAAACTATGAGATTTTGGTCAACGCTAACATCGAGGTCTTAAGTCGCGGTCTACCGCAACTTTCATCACCATGTTTTTATTTTTATATTTGTATAAGTTTTTTTCTTGTTTTAGACACAAAATGTGACAAAATTTTGCTCTTGTAAATAGTTTTTATCTTGCATAGTTTTTGCGCAATGGCTCTTTAAAGCCAAAATTTGCATGTTTCCGTTTTAAGGACGACACTAAAACCAACTCACTTATCAAAATAAAAAAAAATTTCACAGTGAATAACGATGTTGTAGGCTACAAATTCAGCTATGTTTAACCACAAACAAAATATTATTGTATTTAAAAAAAATTGAATTTCTACATTATTTTAAGTTTCAGCATTTTTAATCAAATACAAAAAGGTTTTATTCTTATTTTAGTGAACGTGACATTGTAGCCTGCGACGTCATTGTTCATTGTGAATTTATTCAGTTTGGTATGTCTGTTGGTTTTAGTGTAGTCCTTAAAACGAAAACGTGCAAATTTGGACTTCCAACAAGCCATTACGCGAAAACTATGATATGATGAATAAAATTTCATAAGAGCCAAATTTAGTCTCATTTTGTGACTAAAATAAAAAATATATATTTGGCACAAATAAAAAATTAAATCATAGTGATGAAAATTGCTGTAGGGGTGACATGAGGTGAGTACGGAGCGGCGCCGGAAGGAAGGGGAGGGAAAACTGGAGATCCTCGAGAAAACCCGCCGATTCCCACATACGGGGACCGACCCCGCCGGGAATCGATCCCGGATCGCCTTGGTGGGAGGCGTGAGGTATATAAACCCTCGACCACCGCGGCCTCTATAAAAATATAAAAGATAAAATTTCATAAGAGCAATATTTGTTCTCATTTTATTTTTAAAATAAGGAAAACGTATGGTAGAAATATAAAAATAGAAATATGACCATGACAATTGCTGCAAACCGTGACCTTAAGACCTTGTTATAGGAGTTTTGCAGTGATTTTGAAAATATTTTTTTTATTGCTACCTAATACTCATATCAAAATTTCGCTGCACAGTTTTGACACTTATATGTTATAATTTGTAGTAGCTGAATTTCATTACCCAAAGTACCACGTTTTTCGTCGTGAAAATAAGCAAAAATGAAGGAAATTATTTTTTTGCTGGCGAATAGTACATTATTTAAAAAAAACGCGTCTACAGTATTGTGCATTGTGTGATTGCTAGAGACATGCAAAATTCGCGTTATTTTCTGACAGCTGACTAGACTCCAAGTGACTATAGGCTCGTTCGACGTCTCCCGCTGGCCGATGGTGTCGTGTCTCCCGCGGAGATTACTAACACGGTAGAGAGGCTAATCTCTGTAAAGACGTAACACACGTAAATGACAACACATAAAAGTTCGTGGCCAATTGAATCGCAGATTATGCTCTGTTATGAACAGGAAAGTGAAGTTTAGTCTGCTACCAAATGATAACGCGAATTTTGCATGTCTCTAGTGATTGCACATTGACTCAAATTTTTTCAAAACTTTTGGTTAAAAAATATTTGAGTTATTGGCACCAGTCTGAAAAAAAAACTCGGGAACAAGCCCTTAAAGAAGCGGCAGTAGGCCTATATAAGAAGGACGAAGACTTCGCCGTGAATGGAACAGGGCAGGACTAGGAAAGTCGTACTGCAGGTGAAGCGAGGTGGCGGTAAAGTGCGAAGTGCAGTTACTTTGAGTGCGAGGCATCTTCGTGCTATCAGTTCCGCCGTGTAGCATATACCGCAGATGATGTCGTTCAGCTTGGGCTCGCCGTCACTGTACTGCACTACTCTGCGTGTCGGCTGGCGTCGGCGCGGGTCCAATCCGCACGCGACCAGGGACTAGATTCTCTCTTTATAAGGTTCATTCTACTACAGGTTAGAAAGATAATGTGTTTTCTTACGGGAGAGTTTAGCACAGGGAAAATTTCTTCCGCTAGTTTCGCTGCTATAACCAAGGGACCAGAAAATACGAAAATGTAGTAAAATAAAATTTAAATTGGCTTGGAAATTACAGAAGTCGTTTAACTTAATTACAAAGTGAAAATTAACCAATTTCACGTATTAAATTATCAATTTTATGTAGCTTAAAATTCAGGAAAGCTCTGTGATTGGTGGGTTTGCACCTGTTAGCGATACCCGCGCTCAAGTGACGGAATTTTTCCCTGGGCCAAATTTTTAACATGGATCTATCTAACCTGTAATAGAATTAACTGTATCTGTTTAGCATCAAAGTGGCCATCTGGATGTATGTACTTCGCGCATTCGAGGTCTAGAAGTGCGGAGCTGTAAGGACGACACAGCACTCGCAATACGCCTCATATTGGCCTTTAAGGCCTGTACACAATGTATTACTTTAACATTTGACTTTACGTTTCCGTTACTTTAAGTATTTTGTCAGTACACAATACAAACGTAAAGTTAAAATAACCACAGTTGAAAAACGATTGTAGATTTTTTTTTTATTTTTTTTTAAACGGAAGAGTTGTGATATAAATCATTATGTGTTTGACATAAAAGCATATCACGAAGATATTAAAAAATAAGCCCAGTTATTTTAATATTTTCCATTTACGATAATATTTTGCAGAACAAAAGCAACGCCATCTGTTGACGAAACTTACAGTTCATCTACAAATACTTCTCAAATTCTATTTGCAATTTTTTCCGAATACATTAAAACCCTACCTGTTACATTTTTCATAAAATCTTAGTACTGGAGAATAAAACTATGGACAGAAATAATGCTTTGTTATTACAACATACGTAATCAGCTGTTCTTTGCAAACGGCCATCTTGACTTTGACTTTAGGTTTTCAGTTTATCGAAAACGTAAAGTCAAGAAGGCTGCTTGACTTTACGTTTGGCGACGCCATTGTGTACGACCCCATTAAGAAACAATGTATTGAAAACTATCGTAAAGTAAAATGTTAAAGTCAAATGCTAAAGTTTTCAATTGTGTACAGGGCTTTAGGCGCAACTTACAACTGGCATGCAATCTACCAGCCTATCGGACCTCTATGATGATGCATTCTGTGGTGGGCCTATCATTTTACGATGTAATATTACAGCTGTGCAGGCTTACGCATTTTCAAATTATCTGCGCCAACATTTGCATAGTTAAAGTACCGCAGAAACAATTTTCGTAATTTTCGACTACGAAAATGATTGACGCGGTTTTGGTCAGCACTTAAAAGTGCGTGGTAGACAAATAAACGCTGAAAACTTAAATTGATTTCTACGCTTTTTTCGAAGCCAATATGAATGAAATACTCAATGTCAATCCTAGATAATGGTATTTGTCAACTTTATGAGTAAATATTTATCCAGAATTACTAATTCCTTACGCGTGATCTCTTGCGCCTCAGTTAAGTGCACGAGGTTTTGGCGTCAGAGATTGTGCCTCAGAAGTTCGTAACACTGGAAACAATTTGGTTTAAAACGTTGGCTAAAACTATTGTCTAGGATTGCTTTTGTTTAATTTTCGTAAACTGGCTTCAAGAAACCTACAGTTATAGATTAATGCTTTTAGCGTTCAATTATGTATCACGCCCTCTTAAGGCGCCCACGTGTTAGTGTGAGAGAAGCACGACACCAAGGGCGATGTTGACCGGCTCATCTGGTGCGGTATCGCCTCTACCACAAGACACTGAACGGCGTGCAGTAGTATCTATAGTAGAACACTCGCCTGACTGACACTTCCAGCGGTGACCCCAGTTTTGTTTTGGTGGAAAGTTTTAAACCAAGTCCTATACACTTTTCTATCGTAGTTTCACACAAATCCCTTGTAGTTTTTTGGTTATATTAGACTGAAAAAAAAACAGTTTTTATCCATTTTTAGGGTCTCCGGAAGAAAAACGGTTTATACAAATTTCAAGGAGGGAAAAGTTACTAACGGTTTTCTTTTCATCAGAACCTAAACTTAACTAACTATCGTGACGACAATGTCGTTCACAAAGACGCTAGTAACGCAGTGGAAAAGCGTTTAGTACATTTAAATCAAAATGTCGAGGCTTCAACTACTTTCAAAGTGATTACGCTTTTGTGTTTGATGTTTTTATCATCGTTCAAGAGTTTCAAATCAAATATCCTACGACGTACTGACATATAGGCGTCTGTAAATATTCACTGCAAGAAAAGCAGGAACGAACGCCGATGATATGTAACCATAGATAGATATACGTAAGCATATTATTGAAACATCTTAGTACAAGAGCATTAGGAATATGCCAAGTAGTTGTCAGCTATAATCGAATTTTAAACTCAAGGCAGCGTGGTTAGTCAACAAAGAAGGCAGACGCCTTAATATTTGGTACTTGTGAAGAATTCGTATAACGTTAGAAGTTAAATATAATTTGTAGAGACCTGATAAATTCGCGTTTTCTTTTAGGCGCAAGCTAGAGTTCTAGCAACTATACATCTGTATCACGTTCACAGTTGGCTTTTGACTAGCTCGACGCTTCCTGGAAGTAGCTGAGCCAATAACAGAATACAGGCCCATATCACTGTGTCAACGAGCAGCTAATAAACAGCTGCTGCCTACACTATTTCACAACTATTCATGGAAGCTAGCCTACGGGTCAGTGAACCCGCTAATTTTTCCGGTCTCTAATAATTTGTAATAGTGGAAAGTAGGAAGGCACTTTCCCGCCGGACATGGGCGGCTCTTGCCCGAGGCTGGCGGTTGTATCAGGGGGGAGGAGGCGAGCTTGCGCGCGGGTTATCAATTATGGTGTAATAGCGCGCGCAGATCTGCGGAGAAGGGAGACGATGGGCCCAAATGAAAGGTTAGACAGCGGGGGAACTACCCAACCAGATCGACGCTCTGGTGCAATCTTTAAAGATGGCGCGCAAGCCGAAGCGGTCTTTGAAGCCATGTGTAATCTCGGCACATATACACCCCTTCCCTCCAACCTCTTCACATGCCATCCAAACATTTCCCGTCATATAGTTCTGCACCTCTCTGCATCAGCTTTTTTTTTTTTTTTTTGACAGCTGGAAAAAGTTACGTACCGAAACTGTACGGGAAACTTCTGACATGTTAGTCTAATAAAAACGTTACGAGGACTAATTTAACCTAGCTTTTAATTTGTTTTTGCAAATACAGCAGCATACGGTGACAAATTAAACTTCATGGGTTACGATTACATAGTCGATTTAACTGGTAACTGCACTTTTTGTGATACAGAAAGTTCGATTTGTCACATATATTTAATTAATTTTTTACGTTGTTATGGCACAGAAAGTTATGCGAAAGAGTTAATGAAAATGGCTGACATATTTAAGTTGTGTTTTACAACCATCCTTGCTGGAGAACAAATCCGATTGAAATGTCGCTTTGATGGAGACAGAAATACATTATTTTAATTTCCCTCAAATAATTTAATATGTTTCGTAAATTATAGCTCTGTGCATATTAACTTCAACTGTCGAAGTAAACGACGAATTCAATACAACATGCGTGCTGCATTCTCTTGGCTGGAGATACCAACATAGTACTAGTGCTGCTATCTCTTGTAAGCGCAGCGCACTATCTTTCTCTTAGAGACGAGTTGATGTTATAAATTTTAAAATCGGAATTCTAAAGAAGAACAAATAAGTAGTATCTACATTATTTTTAATTAAATTTAAGTAATTAATAATTAAATACATGCTGTGAAAAGTGAGGTAATATAATTTAGTAATGTGTATGAAGGTTTTCTGAACACATCCTACAGCGTTGCCAAGCATATTGAGATTATGGTAGAGAGTCTTAACATAGTGTTCTCTAAAACCTCTCTTGAAAGACAGTCACAGGTGACGATCTGTACCAGAGGTGGAGTTAAAACCGTCTGGCATTGTTCGGCACCTCGCCTAGGAACACCAATACTGAGTGGTCATACCAGTCTCCCAACGTTGTGATCTGCTTGTGTTTCAACGTGGTACTTTGTCAACTGCATCTGTCTCTTCACTTTTTTTCTGTCGTCACAGCAATTAACGTGCCTCTCTACTGCATCTGGCTGTGTTGCCTGCGCATTTGTCCCTGCAACTTATTTATGAAGTTGCGTAGTCTTTTTTATATCCCCAAAGTTCCTAGGAACATGCCCCTGACGTACGTCGGTTGAACCGTGAAACATCCCGTATATTTCTGTCAAATAATTATCTTATGAAAAACTGTGGAACTCTGGTAGCTACCTGGCCTTACGTGTTGTTTCCCACTGCATGAATCTTTCTAAGGAAATTATTGAGAGTATAATCGAGTTGTACGCTGTGAGGTGTTTCAAGTTGGGTGATATGTTTCAGGCACGCCAATCAACCGGCTGCCGATAATGGCGAAGTCGGTGCTGGACCTGTACGAGCTGTACAACCTGGTGATAGCGCGCGGTGGCCTCGTCGACGTCATCAACAAGAAGCTGTGGCAGGAGATCATCAAGGGCCTGCACCTACCTTCCTCCATCACATCTGCCGCCTTCACCCTGCGCACGCAGTGAGTACCATACCACTCTACTGCACTGCTGCCATTCGTCTACTGAAACTGAACTGTTTTTGTATTTGCCATACTTTTGTTAAAATAGGGATAAGAGTCCTGTTTAGCTGTCGGTACTACGTGGATTTGCAACAATTTGTTCGGTAGAAGGATCAGAGGTCATCTTTCTTCTACAGGACATTTTGTTACTTCTACAGAACACTGTTGTCAGAACAATCCAGAAATGTTAGTTTGGTAGAAGTAGCAGGGGTAATATTTCTTCTAAAGAACATACCGTATTGTTACTTTTACAGAACACTGTTGTCGGAACAACCCAGAAAGATTAGTTTGTTAGAAGGATGAGAGGTTATCTTTCTTCTACGCTACATATTGTTACTTTTACAAAACACTGTTGTCGGAACAATCCAGAAAAATTAGTTCAGCAGAAGGAGCAGAGGTCATCTTTCTTTTACAGAACATACTTAGGTACTTTTATAGAACAGATTGTTGTCGGAAAAATGTAGAGAGTATCAACAGCCAAACAGGATGTTGTCCCAATTTTTAAAGATTTGTGGAAAATGCAACAATACTTTTATTTTCCAACACTTCTGTGACCCAGTAAGATATATTCGGTTGTATTTGATGTTATTGACTGTGGATGTTTCTTAGTCAAAGTAACAGTCTTGCCGACAAATTGCTTTATGTATGTGTATATACATGGTGTTTGGTAAATGTAGGTACAAACGAAAGGGGTGTGTCGAGGACGATTAAACTAGCAAATAATGATGATAAAAATTTTGTCCGGAAAGCAATGTTTTTCCTAACATGACACATTACATGTTACGACAGTAACGCTATAATGCCAGTGTTCCCGAGGATCAAAACGTCAAAATGATGTATGTGCATGTGTACAAACGCATTACAACCAGTGTTCGAAATGGGCGCCGTTCATGAGAAGGCAGGCTTCAGGACGTCTTCGCATCTATGTCGGTACACGTTCAAAAATTCCAGGTGTGTTCCGAATCCAGTGGCAACCATCCCCAATGCGTTCCTGTAGTTCGTATACACTGTCAACAGGGCTGGCATACACCAAAGCTTTTAAATATCCCCACACAAAAAAAAATTTCAGTTTTGCAACATTGCCATGTTTGCACGTGTCCATACATTGTAGCGAGGAAACCATCGTTTTCCGGAACTATGTTTAATAGCATTATTTGCTTGTTTCATCGTCCTAGACACACCCTTTTCGTTTGTACTTATAATTACCAAACATATTGTATATGGAATAGGCCAACAGTCGGCAGAGTTGTGTGGCCCGAGGAAGGTGGAAGAACGCATGTGCACGGCCAGAGAACGCAGGTTCCACTGTGCAAGGCGTGAACTAAGTGAAACGACACCATCTCACGTGTGCGAGCCCATGAAAGGCAGCTGCCGTCGTGCTTGCCCGCCAAAATCCATTATACGTCCGTCTGTTTATATCCCCGCGTTTGTGATGCCATTAAGCGGCGTGCAAGGCGATTGGTCGCGATCAGGGCGGCGAGCAAGGGCGCGAGGAGGGGGAAGACATTCTGATTGCGCGCCGGAACCAATTTATCGGCGTGACAGTTAATGGTCGGCCGCGGCTTGATTTACCGCGAGGCCTCCCGAGAAATTTCGGGGATAAAATCCATCGAATGGCTGGCTTCCTTTCCTGTGGCTGCATCTTCCTTCTCTTAGCCCCCTCGTCCTGCAGCCCGCTATTAGCAGCAGCCGGCATTAAACTGCGCTGTTTGATGGCGAGTCGAGGCGGTGTTGGTAGCTTGTGCTCGGGCGTAGCGGTATTTCTCATTTCGAACACAGCGCTCCGGGTCAAAATATAACTTTTAATTTTAAAATGTTGAGAGCGCCGACGTATTAAAATATGCATTGTGTGCGGCCAGCGGGGGGAAGGAAAACGAACAAGTGGGAGAAGAGAGAGGAGGGTATATAAAATAAAAAGACGGAGCGTAAAAGCTGAAGTCGGGGCTCGGTAATGGGCAGTTTGTAAAGCTCGATGTCTAGTTTTATAACTCGTGTTTATAGTTATTAAAGTCCATTGTGTTGTGTGTGGCAGTTCGGCCAGGCGACTTTGTACCTTCCCGAAACGCTGTTTGAATATTCTTCTTGAAGATTTTTCTCGTGTGCTGTGCACATTTGTAACGTGCTTCAGATCGGAAAATTGGTCTGTGGAAGAAGTGTCGATCGTAAGTCAAATCGTAAAAACCAGCTTGCAAATGACTTCAACCTGCGGGACGACATTAGGTAGGCCATACGATGGCTTATTGGATAAATAGACTACGTACCCCTCGTATGCCAACATAGTTCTAATTGAAATTGTTGATACATGAATTTGAAAAACTACGAAGGCAATCTTATTTAATGCGAATCCGAGTTCGGCTAAGAAGTGCATTTAATACATCCTGCAAGTAATATATAGTTCCCAGAACAATGTAATATTATTGAATTTGCTCAATGATTTCTTTCAAATAATAATTTTGGTTCTTGTGCAGTCCTTTATTTACCTTTCCCCCTAGCTTCTCTCTTAAAAAAGACAATAATTCCAATTAAAAACGACCATCTAACACTAGCACAGGAGTGCCGTTTCCTACCTCAGTCCCGTGTGTGTGTAAAATGTTACAGATTTGACTTGTGTTCAGTGTCAACAAAGTTTGTGGGATTTCAACTGGTTTGTGGAATTTTGCGTGGAATATACCATTTATTTTTAAATTTTTATCTGACTTATTGTGCTGGCCGTAATGTAATAAGGTCAGTTTTGTTTTTATTTTTTGTATTTAGATCTCAATTAACTTACGTAATATAGGCTACCATTATGTTTAGTTTGTAAAACACGTACTTTCGTAAAACGGCCTGCGGCTGAATATGTCTTGTTTAAAATAATAAAGTAAATATATTTAATTTGTGGGGTACTCAGTTTTAAAACAAATATTTAATGTTTAAAAATATATAATTTTTAAACATATATTAGGCATATTTCATACCATTTACGAATTATTGTTGAAAGTTGAAATCCTGGTATAGATCGGAAAATTATATTTATTTTTTTACACTTTCAACACCCCCTAGTGGTGTCTGAGGAAACACCTGAGAAAACACTTTTTTCTCAGGACTCCACCAGACACCTCTTCGGATAAGTCTAATGGAATGTGAACTAGTTGCATTACAAAGATGGAACAGAAATAGAACAAATTTGAGGACAGCTTTAGTCATAATTAGGGACCCCTGTATTTCGCAAGAATTTTGAATCACTTTGTTTCAGTGTCTTACGTGCACATCTGCAGTTCTGCTTTGTGGTCAGTGATTGGATGTTTTAACTCTCACGATGCTTGGAATTCTACCGGCAAATCACAGACTTGTGGTGTTGCAGGAACGTTATTGTAGGCCTAATTGGCTCAGTCAAATGAGATACGGCTTTTAACGTACACACGCTGCCAATAACCATGAGGCCGAATTGCAGATGTGCACGTAAGGCACTGAAACAAACTGGGTCAAAATTCTTTTCGCGAAAAACAGGGTCCCTAGTCATCATTAACTACAAAAAATCCTGAGTTGAAATCAACACATATTTATTCAGAAAATCTTACAATAAATTTTTACTTCAATAGTAAAAATACTGTAACACCCATGATATGAAATACATTTACAGAAAATGGCTGCACACAAATCTTTTACTAACGAAGTGAAAACAGATTAAAACGTTACATACAATACTGAGGTTAGCCACTTGGAAAATAGACAACAAATTTCAGACTTAAATTATGATGCCATGAATATTACTACAAAAATACGTTTTTTTCTACCACAACTATACTTGCAATAATATGTACAGCATTAATTTAAAAAACAGTGTCCATAATACATCTAGTTTCAACAATACATCTATCATATACAGAGCAATGTTACAATACTACATAGCAATCTTTAAATTTTAAGTTTGAACTTAACTTGTCCAGAAAATGGCAAAGCGATGTCCCAGGAATCCTCATCTCAAAGTGTCTTGACTATCCGAGTGTCTTCTGCGGTTCCTTGGGACGCTTATTTATAGTCAAAAAACTTCTCCTACCCTCACAATTTTCCGTCCAATCCGTGAAAGCATGACGTAAATTTCGGCGCAACAAACGCCATCTACACGATGGTGGCGCTATCGTCAAAAGCAGTATTGCCAACCGCGTAAAAATATAAAGTGGGAAGGTTCTAGATGAGAAACATCCCACGTGACGTCCAAGGGCCAATCACGAGGGAACGACATCACAGCTGACGTAGGTCGTAGGAACACAGTCTTCCTTCTGCTTACTCGTTCCAAAACCACAGCAGCAAGCTGTCATGCGGGCCGGAGTGATAGTTCCGTTAAATTGCCATATTCAGTTTGAGGCAATTTTAGCAGCTTAACCATAGTTGAGGAAACAGTGTATTTCTTCGTACGTGTGTAGAACAGCAGCAGTGCAAGAAAGTTCGTCGGGTCTGCAATTAAGGTTAGTGTGTGGCAACATCCATTTAACCATGGTCAGGTAGGCAGCAAACTTCAAAAACAGAGACGTGATTGTCTCTTACTAAACAAAAATATCCTTCTGCTTTTTCATGTTTTACTTTCCGCAAAATAATAGTATGAACTCGTGTCAAGTTGCCAGCATGGCACGAGGACATGTTAATTTTTCATATAGAGTTCTTCACTGTGTGGAAATGGGGGGGGGGGGGAATTTAGCTACGGTATATGTGAATTTTGGGATGTTTGTTCTGGCAACGCTGCTTGTGTAACTCCGTGCAATAATAGTCATGTAATCCATGTTTAGTTGTACTGTACAGTTTTATAAATCTGTAGTTCACAAAATTCTTCACAGAAATAGAACGACACGTGAAGAAACTACTCTTTGAGTTTGTTGGCAATGATCGTACGTGAAAAGGGTATTTAACGCACCTCCAAAGAAAGAAATTGCACAGCGTAAGGTCGGGAGACGAAGACGGCCAAGTAAAGGTTTATAATCATTCTTACCAAACAAACGTGGTGTAAAATTCTTGTTGAACTAGCGAAGGATTTCTGTGCGCCAATGAAGTAGAGCCCCATCCTGCTGGAACGCGAGGTTGTGTATCCTCTCATTTGTAGAAATTACCACATGTATCGATAGGAGAACATCCTCAGATCTTGACTTTACACAGGCATACTGTGGTCTGGAACTGACAGTACGTACTCTGGTGACCTATAATGATATAGTGACCAGTAATTCTCTTGTAACGTGGTTGTTCTATGCCGTCATTGCCCTTGGAACGCACGCTGTTCCGTACACTCACACTCTGCGTGTTCTAAAACGCAAGCCTTTTTCTGTTGCTAAGATGCCATATTGTGAATGAAGTTTGTGATGCTACCTGGCTTTATATCAGGAAGTTGTAAACATTTTGAAGAGTTTTCCTTTTGTTTATTGAATTGTGCGAATTGTTAAGGTAAATAGTTTATGAATTGTATATTTTTAAAATCTGACGAATAATTTGTAATAACCTGCACAACGCAATACAGTATTCTTATGCAGAATATAAACTTGCTAAATACTGGACAAAATAAATGTTATTGAGAAGTCTGAGGCCGAAAATGAATTTGCCAAGAACAGCGAGTTTGATGTTTTGTTCTGAAGAAAAAACTGGTGATGAAGTTGCTAGTGGATATCCGACGAAGATAAGGAACACTTGCGTAGGCTTGGTTGCTGAACGATGAGGTCGTGAAGGTAGCGTTAAAGACGATTATAAAGGATACCACTTTACTGACACTATCTTGGGTCTCTCCAATGGCATTTCAGGGACAGCTGATATAAATATAATGGAGGAAGATCAGCGCATTTGCAACTATTATTTAATTATTTATGTACACATTTTGGAAATATTAACGATTTTTTGGAAACTTTGTACTTCAGAATTAGTAAACGTCAAATATCAACGTCATCGAGCTGCACTCCGAAGATTACCGAGTGTCTACGAGTTGACTCGAGTCAGGCAATTTAAAGCCACAGTTCCTGTGCCAACTGCATCGATCTATGATATATGCCCTTCACGCTAAAGTGAGTACTTTTAAGGCCGTAGTTATTTATTTACTTCATCCAAGTTTTGTATATCTGCCATTTGTTAGTGTTGACATAGCAGTGTAAATAATGAGCACAATGTGTTTATGCTCTAACATCTGAGGCCATATGCGTACTTGGGCCTCCTTACCTGCGATTCAAGTGCGTTGCAGCTCGTTACGGCTGTTATTTTTTATGAAACTACAATCTGAACAATAGTTTGTAAATTTAACAGACGTGCGTATAGGAGTGCTAAGAAAGTAGGTATGGTAGAATAGTTTCCCAGACATAACATGGTAGCACTCATAAAGCTTTTTATAAAACAGTCAAATGCATCCTAAAGTTACCAGACTTGTATTGTAACAACTGTAAAAGTTTGCATATTTACAAGACGGAAGTATGGTAACTGTCCCATACTGCGTCTAGGATAATAACTTCCTAAACATTTGAGGAAGTTTTTTTACAGTGATATTTAACGCGCGTTGTATTTGTATATCTACGAATAGAACACAGACCACACTTCAAACATTGTCGGTATAATTGTAAAAATTCGGAACGTTTATTAGATACATCATTTTCGGGCCCCTCAAAATGGCCAAAAAAGGGCTTCTCCAGACTTTCGTATCTGGAAGAATAATTAATCGGATTAAAGAAACACAACTATAGAAACAAGCCTTAGACTTTGAAATATTCCGCCCAGAAATAAAATATTATGGTCACAGTTTAGTGCCCCATAGGAAAAAGAATAATAGTGAAGCACTGCATGCTAGCTGAGTGGCTTGCGTGGAGAGGCGATAATGCACTATATACGTCGGTCAACGGCAAACTTACTGCTCCTGCCTCACACACACACAAACGCAACCTATCTAGGGAGGCCCCTTAATGGGCGGATATTGTAGAACACACACGTGGACTGTAAAGGTTACTTTTATAGTACTGCGCAAAGCATACTTTTTGTGGTATTTAGGGAATAGCGGGAGTGAACAAAATTAGTATGATTTTTGCTTAAACAGTTGGAATTTAAAACTTTGAGATATGTTCACACAAATGTTACTGTGCTTTTATTTCTCTAAGTAAGGAAACAATTTTATTTTCGCCGACGTCCGTAAAGTAGTTGAATGATACGTAACCGACGACGGGACGTGTTCAGAGTTCAAATTCCTGATAAGGCATAAATGTGAGTTCTGATTTAAGGTTCACAACTGCTTTCATTTAAGTTTAAAACCTCATCCAGATTAGCCTCCGACATAAAGTTGAGGCGTTAAAAAAGAACAGCGATAAAACTCGGACATTTTTGCTTTGGTATTGAACACGTATTCCTCATAAAACAACCGTGGCGGTGATGATTTTCCGAGGCCTTTTTAGCTGTAAATATATTTGAACACCGGCTATTTGACATTTATGTATAATTTCGATGTTGTAGGAAAACCACGTTGGTCACGATTTCCATAACAATTTTAGAAAGTTATTTATTTACGACCATTACACGGGAGGGCACTAAAAACATTATTGATACTTGAAATTGTTTTTAATGGTAACTTTGTGGGAAAACGTACTCAGATTGAATGTTTTACATAAAAAAACGCTGTGATTTCCTTGAGACGTTTGCTTGCTGGTTTCGCGGACACTTCTCGAGCTGAAACTCTGAGGATTGCGCTGACGATATTTTAAGCTGTTGTTCGTTGGTTACGTCATTGGGTCACGAATATTAATTTTTTACTTATTTTATTTATTTGGCTAAATTTATCGTGGTGCTGTTACGGCAACATTGCTTTTTTACCATTGAACCACACACGGACACTTGCATCAAAACATAACAACGAAGTCTTTACAGAGAAAAATAAGAAAAAAGGGAGAGAACATAAAATTTTCCAACCACATAGACTAATAATTAAGTACAATAAAAAAATTTAACTAGAAATACACAAGCACATGCACACTTGCGCACGCACACACACCAACACACACACACACACACACAAAAGTTCTTACTACATATTGAAAACGGATTAATAAATTAAATACTGTGCAATCACTGGTGAGCAAGTTGGAGCAAATGTTTACGAATAGAGTCTTTAAAAGTTGCGAGTCACTCTACTTGCGCATGTCCCTCTTTTAAACTGTTCCAGAGGCTACTGAAAGTCTTGCCTAACGTCAGCCTACATAAGGAAACTATATGACTTTACAGAACAGTTACTTTCATTTGGAATTTATTGGTTTGTGGACATACGCCATTGCTCGTGTTTTGTTGACTGAACATGGCGTATGTCCACAAACCAATAAATTCCAACTGTAAACTTTCATTGCAACAAACATGAAAAAATCTCAGTTACTTTCATTCTGGAACCGAAGTTTTAAGAGTTTCAGGTTTTTTATACTCTTGCACGGAACGGAACATACAGTATGTTACTACTGATAACCTGAATCTTGCACCAGTAGTGGTTATCAAATTAATAACGGCTATGGAAAAAATTTTGCACTTGTACGACATATTTAATTTGCGACACATGTTCGACGATGTCTGTGTTTTTGTGTTCAATATGTTTGCGTGTCTGAAATGTTCCGTTGAGGAACGGGGTGTATTATATATCAGAATGGAGAAAAAAAAATTGAAAATATTTACAAGTTTGGTTTACCATTTTCGCTTATTCTGTATGTTACAGGAATAACTGTAAAATAATTATTCGCATATGTCCCTTTGATGCTTATATCGACAGACTATGGCATTACCAGTAATAGTATAAAAGTTTCGCCTGGTGGCATCAAATATCTACAGAAGTGAGATTAATAATTTGATTACATACGTGCCACAGTTCATTTGTGTGTTTTTTAGCGTCATTCACTTTCTGCGTACTTGCGTAGTCTAGAAATATTAATGAAATGACAAATTCGTGTACTTCACCATTCTGTTTTATTATATATATATATATATATATATATATATATATATATATATATATATATATATATATATATTATTTTTCATATTCTTTCACTCTCAGGCAAGGGTTTTTTTATTTTTATATTCATTACTTGGAGTGTTTAATAGTGTTGTTTTCCTTTGTTCTCGATCCGAACGTTAGCTCACCTACCTGCTCTCACGTCTATGAGCAGTGGTTGGTACGCACGTTTTTGCAGAGTCGCAGTAGCAAATCCGCCACTTCGTGCATGTGCTGCACTTTAGATTGTTTTATATTCTGTACACGTTATAGTTTTTAAACAGTCATGGAGGACGTAAGTATTTGCCTCGGTATGAACATTTTAATTAAACAAAATTATTGAACCCCCGTGTACGAGAGTTAGAGACGAATAGAAATACAGGGAGAGATATAGAGATAAGAGAGATATATAAATGGATGGATAGGTGGCTATGTAGATAGATATATTAATAAAAAAAGAGTGTTGTGAAGTGAGGGTGAAGGAGAGGGCCTTCTGCCAATCACAATATAAACAACATTTTTGGGATTATTACAAATTGAAAACAAAAAACGGATATGCTTACTATTACTATTATATAATTTGTTACTTAAACTCTCCTTCGTAGATAACTTAAACTAAGTAATGTAAGAGAAACTGAGAAACCATCATTTAACCACTCAATATTTTATTAATAAAACACATTAAAAGCATATATTTGATGTTAATGCTCTTTTACGAACATAGCTTGGTTTCAACTAAGATCATGGGATAAACACAATTTACCAAAATAATTTAGAAAACTATCGAGTTAATATAATTGCCTTCATCGTTTGTGAAGACGATGTGAGGATAGATCAGTGACGGAATGCAAGAGCGGGAGAAAACTATACGAATTCAGGCAGGGAGTTAAGAGGGATGTTTTCTTAAAATTGTTTTTCCAAACAAACTTCTTTATGTAATAAATGCTATGTAAATTATTGAAAAAGAAATCTTAGTAGGAAATTGGTAATGCGTTAGCATATTTCTTTAGATATCTTCACTGTTTTGAGCGGTGTAATCGGTAATTAGAGATATACTAATTATTTACTGATTTCAGTCTCTCATAAATTAATATGGATCAGTCAGCTCATTAGCATAAACAATTGTGCTAAGTAATGCTTTGTGTCACAAATGGCTCTGAATTGCAAAATAAAGTAATACAAATTCCGCAAATACACCCATTTTCGCCATTTTAGGCAGCTAGAAAATGTGCTTGAAATGGGTAGGCCTTTGCATACCTGGGACGTTCTTTGGATGCTATTGTAAGCAGAGGTCACTCATGTGCGTTGAACAGTTTTCGAATAATCTTCTAACGGCCGTAGCTCTGCACCCTGCTCGGCGGCCAAGGCAAATGGCGGACACCTTGAACAAAAAAAACTGAATACTATACATATAATAAACATGCCATAGTCTTGCTATACGAAATGGGTAAACGAGACTATTTTGTTACTTATAAAACCAGGAACTGTTGGCGCGATCTCACGACGAAATCGCAATGGCGCGACAGAAGCGACACTCCCCCCTCGATACGGAGAACGAAAGACGTCCGCCAATCAGCACAGAAGGTTCTGTAACGTCGTCAGCTCGACAAAAATGACGGACGCGACACGAATTTCGAATAGACATTGTACCAAATTTATTCCAGTCTGAATTTAATATTGCGCCCAAATGTTGGAAAAACTGTTGAATTGGTATAGCAAATTGCGTTTATTTATTTTAAGAGAGATTTTCATTGCTTTTCACAAGAAAATCATAACCTTCGTAACATACGTGTAATTGTGCCTTTATTTCCACATTTCGTAATGCCAATGGATATTAAAAATATATTTATTCCAAATAAACAAAAAAAGCCCCTGAAATACTGTAAACTTCTGTAGCTGTCGTTCTTGTGGTTAGTTGTAGAGGCAGTAAACAATTTACATGTAATTTTTTTTTTTTTGTATTTGAAGGACACGGAGAGAGACAATGTATCAAAACTGAGTTATGCACATTTAAATATAAGGTACACTTTGAAAAAAGAAATTTAATTAAAATAATAATTGTTTATAAATTATGTTTTTAGTTACTATAGCATACAACCACTGAAAAATTGGCAACTACACAATAAGAAAGAAATATTTAAAAGGTGTAATCAGCTGTGAAAGCGTGGTCTGCAATGAAATAATTACTGCACCATGCTGACATTTGTGGTTATATTGCTTACTCTCTCAAATCGCGATGTACAGTCCGAGATTACCATTGTGTTCCTGCATAAGACTGAAATATAAAAATAAAAAAGTGGGTTACTATTGTACAGGATGTCCGTAAATTATGGACCCGATATCGGGAAGCCATTACTTGGTGTATAGAGGTGCTATCGGAAATAGGTTTCGTGAACTGTACACCTAAATGTCTACAATTTTGTCTGTCTGTTTCATGGGACTTTTAAGAGGGACAATGATTACGGTATAGGAGAAAGCAATGTGCGTCCTGTGGTTGTGGGAAACAAAATCTACAGTGACCGTACAAAGACGTTATCGGAGGCAGTATCAGAAACCTCCACCCACACAGAAGTCATTGAATCGGTGGCTCAAACAATTCCAAGAAACTGGCAGAGTGTTGCAGAAAAGAGGAGCTGGTAGGCCTGGTGCATCTGCAGAGACGACAGCTACAATTCAAGGTGTATTTAACCGTAGTCAGAAGGAATCAATTAATTCGCCGTGCAAGTCGAGGATTGAGCATCCAACGCACAACAGTTCATTAAGTGCTCTACAAGAGGTTAAATTCCCATGCTTACAAATTGCAATTAGTGCAGAAACTGCTCCCAAATGACAAGCCTACACGGCAACAGTTTGCAAATGCAATCCTGCAGCGCATGGAACAAGACGAACAGTTTCTTAACAATATCGTATTAAGTGATGAAGCGACATTCCATGTGTCTGGAAAAGTCAACAGACGCAATTGTTGCATATGGGGGTCGGAAAACCCACATGCATTTGTCGAACACGAAAGTGACAGCCTCCAGATAAATGTGTGGTGTGATTTTTCCAAAGAGAGCGTGATTGGACCTTTTTCCTTCCAGGAGACAACAGTGCGGTATACCAATAACCTTGACATGCTTGAACTGTGCGCCACGAAGAACATTCGACCAAACGTAATTATCCAGCACGATGGAGCACACCCATAATGGGGATGGAAGTCTTGACAGTTCCTCGACAAAAAGATCCCCTATCGTTGGATTGGGTGTGATGGACACATTCCATGCCTCCCTCGATCTCCAGACATCACACCACTAGATTTATTTTTATAGCACTATGTAAAGGACCAGGTGTATGCAACTGCGGTACCCGATTTCCGGGAAACGAAACACCTGATAGAAGATGCTGTCACTTCCGTCACACAAGAAATGCTGTAATAAGAATGGGATGAAATCACCTTTCGGCTAGAAGTGCTTCGGGTTACGAATGGGGCCCACGTCGAAGTGGTCTAATGCCTGGTGAAATCTCGTGAATGAGTGTTTTCCATTGTAATAAACAGTTTTCTGATAGCACCTTTGTAGCCGATGTCATGGCCGTCTGAAATAGGGTCCATAATTTACCGACAGCCTGTATTTCCCCATGCCAGAGATTTGTCGCGCGGCAGTCTAGCTAGTGTCGCGCCATTGTGATCACGGCATCAGATTGGTGAGGTACGAGGACAGCACGTCGAGAGTTTGGGCGGAGGTTGGTGATGGCATTCCTTGGCGCGTTAACACCCACCTCACGTGCGAGGCCCGTCCACCGGGTTTGAACAGGGACCTCGGCCTGCACCATTACCATAACACAGGGTCTGCGTGTTGACACTCCCCTCCCTCGTCCCCCCCCCCCTGCAGCCCAGCCCTTCCTCGTGGCTAAGTGGGCGCTGGCTCGCGTGCCGGAACCCCCGATATTGGAGGACCCCGTCAGCCACAGACGCCACGCTGCGGCGAAGGCCAGCGGGGAAGAAATAAAAAAGAACTTCTGCCCTTTCGAAATCCTCCCCACAACTCGATTAAATTCCAGGGACCGAGGACATTATATTGAGAATGTTTGTTTTTTGTGTCCAAAGTAAAAAAAAATTACAAAAAAAAAACTGATGCGGTGAAAAATAACTTGTTGACAGCGGCGGTTTTTTTTTGTTAGTACTGTAGATTTCCGAGGCTCTGCTTCCGGGTTCAAATTCTAAGGGTAACGGATGCAGGGCTAGGTTGTCTTAGGGATGATTTATCGCTGGAAAATTTGTCTGTCATCCATTCATACAAAGCGATGAAGACTATGCTGATTTGGAGAACATACTGGCAGAAAAGATTCTCGCAATGTTCCACCATCCGTAGTTCTGCTGTCTAGTCAAGGAACTTCTGAACCAAACAAACCCCGTTTCTCTCGCGAGCTAAACCATCAGTGTGAATACGAAAGATTATTAAGTCACGAGTTTGGAAGTGAATAGATTTTGCTCAGTACTCAACGTCTAGGCCGTAGGGGACATAACGTGAGTATGGAGCAGTGCCGGAATGGAGGCGTGTGTCTATGTATGTATATAAGTAAATGTATTTATTTAATTAGCATGTGTCTCCTCATATCTAATTTCAGTGCGAGTTATTTAATTTGAGTAAGTCTAGCCTATTTGTTATTGTTATTTGTATTCTGTAACACTCTAATTTTGACTCTGGCATGTTACTTTGAGATGATATGGGATGATGTGAGAGATAGATAGAAGCAATGTATACAAACCTAACATTATGTTATGCAAACATTAAATTTCTTGCCACTTGAACACTCGTAAGAGCTGTAACCCGTCTGTCTGGCTGCCGAGGTAAAATACTAGCTGCTGTTGGGGCGCCAGTGAAACATCTCGTTAATGTTAGTGCTAGACGACAACTTGATCCCCGCGTGACAGACACGGCGTTCACGTGTCATCTCCAGAGACTGTGGCGACCCTGGCGGCCAACACCGGCACCTCGCAGTGCTTATTCTAGCCTCTCGTCCTGGCCAGGTCCTCTTAACTGTAATAGGGAAAACGATTCCTTAACCGAGAATTGCCAAAGTTTCACACTTCAGTCGGACAACTCAAGAACGAAAAATTAATTTTACATTGGAATAGCAACAAAATTATATTATGCATTTATAATAACGGATATATTTATTTAGTAAGTTGACAAGTTCAAGTGTTAATGAACATTTTTTTATGAACATGGGAATTTTGTCACGTTCTTGATGCGTGTTCTAACGTTGGTATTAGGAAAGGATAAGAAGAAAAATTGAAGCCTGCTTGGGCGTCTTTGACGGTAATAGTGTTATATTTTATTAACTTAGGAACTACTATTCTCTTAGTTTTAAGTACACAAAGGCAAGATAAAGAGAAAAATCACGAAATTGAAATTTTTTTCTTAATTACAAGTTCATTTTTGCTTTCTCATTTTATTCACATTATTTAAATAAAACAATGTACCGTCCCACGTTTTTTTAATCATAGAAGTTATTTCATAGGATAAATTATTTTATACTTTTTAGTTTGATTGGAAAACTTGTGTTTATATTCAAATATTTTTATTTACATGATTATTTTCTGCTTCGTGTTTTGTTGTGTGTGTGAGAGAAATTTTGTAAAAGATTTTAAACAATCAAAATTTGTACTGAACAGATAGACAAAGCGAGTTAATAAAAACACGGTGAAAACAGAAATCACGAAAATTCTGTAAACAGAAAATGAAGACCTCTAATTGAATTACCTGCATCCTTGTAGACATCAGCGCAACTACTGAAATTAAATTAATTGCGAAAAGCCAATTCAGGCGGAGGGCTACCGATTCTTCTTTAACAGAAATAGACAATTGTATTTATTCGTTGAGTTTTTTTTTTTTTTTTTTTTTGTATTTTTGGCTAAGCAATATTTTTTGCAGTGTATGGCGACGCTACGCAAGTTCCTCCACAACTTCTGACCGCCATATCTAGCGCTCCTCTAATGCATGCATGGGTAATCTTCGGGTCACGATCTCTCCCGACACAACGGTGCACACTTCGCCTATTCTAAGCTCGAGGTCGCTAGGTTCCGGGTTCGAGTCTAGGCCGAGCCTAGCACGTGCGTATTGTTTTTCAGGGATGGTGCCGGGTGGGGGTGGGGGGGGGGGTATGGTAGGGAGACATCCTCCCTCCCTCTTTCGAGAAAGTGAATCTATTTCGATAAATAAGTACACACTGTGTGGACCTAACCAATATTTTGTCTCGTACCAGCAGCGACCCTGGTTGTCTCTCGAACTGCGTGCAGCGTGTTTGGACTTACGTTTTTTTAGACCAGTGCGTCCACAACACTTACCTACGGAAAGAAAAAAACACTTCAGATTACTTGTAAATATAACTATTAAGACATCACGCGTACTAGAAGCATAATTTTAAATATTTCGTAATTGGCTAAAATCGACTTTTTCGCACGGTTGTGTCTCAAGATATATGAACCGAATTCGTTTGAAATTGAGAACTTGAAGTACGTTGGATTTTGCTACAGTGACGGTTTCTATAAAATTATAGTCAGCGCTAAAAGTCCAACAGTAAACACATTACGGCGGGAACACTGCGCGCACGTTTACGTCTTTGGGTGTTAGAGGCGATATCACAATACATGTGCCGGTCGACGTCGCCCGTAGCGCCTTATCGATTATCGCCTCTCGCTCTCGCACACAAACACACCCTTCACCAGGCGGCAGCCTTAACAAACCTATGTCACCCTCGTCCACTCCCCTTCACCGCGCGTTTTTCACTCGATATTAACACGCCAAACAGACGGGGAGTTTTGGTAGCTTCGTAAACGTGATGAACTACGTTTATCTTGCTTGGCTAGTTCCGACGTCCGGCCAGTGATGACATGTTGAAAATACTAACTAGTTCTGTACTGTGTATTGCAGAATTACGAGTTACGCTTGTTTTATTGTACTGCCAGATTATTTACCTAAGTTCCTCGTCACATTTATATCTGCAGAACTAAAACTGTCGGCGCCAAGATGATGTAGAACCAACGAATTCTGGTTATCTTGCCAAAGTGATTGATTGCCCGGCTATTTAGGTCCGTATGTTTATACCTACAGTGATTCATTTGATTAATTTTAAATATACTTGCGGGGTTTATTTTGTTCCCGAGACATTTAATGCACGCCAGCTCTTAAATTACTCTTGGCGTAAACTGCAATTAATGAGGCGGTATGCCAAAACACTTATGACTCCTGCCTGGGTTGAATTAATGGGAAGTTTCCTTTATATTATGTTATTAATTAAGTTTCTCTACAACATAAATGCTGTGTTAATTATTTAAAAATAAAGTTAAGTAGAAAATAGAGAATGTGTTAATTGTTATTTAAGACATATTTGTTTACATATGTTTACAGTTTTGATCTGTGTAATCGTAACTGGAGATAAAACTAATTATTTACGCCAGTCTCACATCAGTAAATGTAGATAACATAGCTCACCTCAGGTAAGTAATGCTTTATGTCACTACTGGCTCTGAATTTCAAAATTATCATAAAAATTAGTTAAATGTAGGCACACAATAAACTAATCTAGGAAACTTCTTCTTTAAAACTGTCTCGTCCTCCATGCTTACTTCGCTTATAGCTCGTAAGATTTGCTAAGTGATAGATCTGTGACTGTTACGAACATAGGATTTATGTCTATGTGGACTAATTGCAACACCAAGTCTCTCTATTTACACTTGTGGCTAAATAACGCAGCATGTTCTGAGAAATCATAGCCCCTTTATAAAACAATGCTGCGCATTTGCATGTCTAAACTAATAACATTTCTTTTATCTTAAGAAAAAAATAATTTTTTTTTTTTGCAAAATAATAATAATGTTAACGTTATTACTTCGTACAGCCGGAAACTCTGCACGTTTAACTAAGGCTTGTTTTTGGTCATTGTTGTTATTCACATTCGAAAAATCGTAAAACATGAATCTGATAGGCTTTTAAGAGCTCTAAAACTTTTGAGCAGAAACCTTGTTAAAGAAGTAAAGCTAAAAGATAAAATTTTCTGTTTATCTAGTTGGCTGGTACAAAATATATTTCAATCGGTATGCATTTTATTCCAGTAGAACCGCTAAAATAGAAGACAATGAAGTTCGGTCGAAGAGTTTCAGTTCTGGAGATGTAACATTTTGATTAAATCCTACTTTGGCAGGAGATTTTTGAAGATGGCTGATTTAACCGACTCCGGAAACACAGAATTTTCAGAAAATAGGAGGGGGGAGTACCGAACACATTTAAAACGTTTTGATTTTGAAAATTTTTTTAGCCTGTTTAAAACCTAACTGCAATATACTGTACGGACTCAACCTATGTAGTTTGTTGCCAAGAAGTTTAAAATTGGTGATCTCAGAATTAATTACTATGAACAAAAATTTCATATTTCAAGTATCAAACAAAAAATGTACAAGAGAAATAACTGAAAATAGAACCGTCTGTATTCCGTACTGCTATAGCCTCTAGTACCTTCGGTGGTCATTCGTGCGACACGAGTCGCTACATGTAGATGTGAACGAGAATGTCAATTTTCTTGCACAGGAAACATATTCGTGTGTGCTATGTATTAGCCTACGATGCACTATTGCCAACTGAATTGTGATTTTTTATGTCCTTCCTTCATAACTTTGAGTTTTTCTCATTTCGTACATGCATTAACATTTTTTATTTTTTATTTTTTACATGCACCAAAGGTTATCATACTTAGTAGTGTATCAGTGAGAAATGAATGAACAAGATACTGACTTAATGCATTCAATAAAAAATGATACTTAGTAAAATTATATATAAAATTTAATCAGGTTATCTTAAAACGTAGGCTTTTTCGAATTGGTATTACATTTTCTTAAGTAATTTCTAAGTAAATTTTGTTGATGAGGTTAAATAGTTTTTGAGTTTTCCTTTTAATTCTTCATACCACTTAGCTCATTTAATTCTGATTTAGTGAGTTCCGTTGTTTAATATGAAAATAGTTTATCTTGTGAGGAGGTTTTGCCTAGCCTGGCATTACGCATATAACATACGTTATATAGCTGCTTAACCGATAAAACTTGTATGACAAACGTTCCTAAGGAGACGAAAAGACTGTTAGTCAGTTCAGTACATTGGTATTAAGGCTGGGCATCCAGTCGCCATATTAGTTTGTTATATTTTTGGCTTTTTGGAATTCTGAGAAGAAAAATTTGCAATTTGCAGTTATAACGCGGATTCTTTTTAATTAACGCTGTAGTATAAGTATCGCATTTTAACTTTTAACGTGTATTTGTGCCTCAGTCAGTCCATATATTGTTCTTAATTTGCTGGACTGATTGCGGTCTTAATATAAGTTAAAAATTCAATGCGGAGCTTATATTACAGCGCAAAGACGCTCTAATCGCAAATTCACATTTTTCCTCTCAGAATATCATAAAAGCGAAAAATAAAATAATCCTATATGACGACAGATGCCTAGCCTGGAGTGATGATGACGTGTATGATACACGTGTTTATAGGTGCCGTTATGACAACCTAATTTTTGTGACAGAACCACTCGTAAGGCCATGCTATTTTTGTTACGTTTAGTTTTTTTTTTATCCTGAAAGGGAGCAGATATAGCAAAACTCTTACATAGAAATATTGGAAATAGTTTTTACTATGTAGCCTATTTTATCGTAACTTAAGTTTGTATAATTTTCTCTAATTATCGACTTAATTTAATTTTCTTAAAATCAGTAACTAGCTAAAATCATAAAAACTTACGTTTCGGAAAATATAGGCTGCATAGTACAAAGTAATGTTAATAATTTCTATGTAACGGTTTTGTAAAATCTGCTCCCTTTTCAGGATTTAAAATATTAAACTCGCAAAACAGCATAAATAGAAACGCATAACCTTAAGTAACTACAGGCAGGTGGTAGTATTAATTTAACGTTATTTCGAGTGCGGATATGGAAATTTTTTGTGGCCTTTTAAGTTTTACTTTTGGACTGCGAGTCTCTGCGTTCGAAAATCACTGTGGTAAATTACAGATGTTACATGTTTTAAGACTTGCGATTCTGTTGTTTATAGAATGTTAACTATCCCTCGAATGCGTATTGTGTTATAAAACGTTAACGACGAAAAAGTAACAAAACATTCTGTACTGAGTTTTTGGCATCCTTCACATGTAAACAGCAGGTTCATTAGTAGTTCTGTGTTTCTTAGTCCCTTCTTTGTAGCTCGGATCGTTAAAGTTCCCTGGTAAATCCAAGCGTCATTGAAGTCCCGCTGATACAATCTCTTGGCTGAATAGCAAATAGAACACACCTGTCAACTTGTCTTGAAACAGTGCCGTCAAAAGTCTAGCAGCGGGATGAAATACAATACAGCTCGGTGACATTTGGTTCAGGAACATGTAACCGCAACCTGTAAACACCTGATGTGCCGTGTTGTAAGGGGTACTAGTTATAAACGAACTGAACAACATGATTTCAGACATCTGTCTAGTTCTGGAGTGCGTGGTTCCTTTGTCAGCCAACTTCAGTTCAGCTACACCGTAAAAATTATTTGTAAATATACAAAACCGATGTATAGGACTGTTAAAATATAGGTATGATAAAATTTTTTCCCATGCATCAATTGGATGGAATTATGCAGAAGGGAAGCAATCCACAAAGAAATTAATTTTGAGATTATCATACCAAGTTGAAAAGCGTAAGAATAATATTATAGAAAAATAATAAGTATGAAATCATAATACTTGAATAAAAATAAGAGGTCAGAAAAAGCGGTTTATACAAAATATATATGGACACAGAAGACTTTAAACTTTAATATCTCCGCTCCAGTAATTTGTGGGTTGATTCCCTTCTGCATAATTTCATCCAATTTTAGTAATCGTATAGATTTTAACGAAACAGTCAAATGTAGACAGATTTTACAAGCCGTATTTAGTTATAGCGTTAAACAAATGCTCTTGTTTGTAACCTGAAATATAGTGTCACATATTGTGCATCGTTTAAAAACTTCCCATACTGTTTAGAAAGTTTTTAACAGTGCAGTATCGTTTATTGTGAGGATATAATTTTGTGACATTCTTGAAAAGAATATGATAATTAACAATAGCGTTAATTCACCGATCAGAACTTAATGACGCTGCCTACCTCGGAACACTGGCGGGAGCCAGAGCTCAGGGATCTGAGATAGTACCCTTAAGGTGGGGGTCTTACCGTGAGTGTTGAAGTTTCCATTTATAACTCATAGCAATATTTTTTTTATATAAATAAATAAAAATTCATTATTGTAACCCGACCATATACCTGTATATATCCTTAACATCATGATAAACCACTTTGCGGGCTTCTTAATATCGGGAAGTATCTGTACACATTGTTCCCTAGGCTACCGACAGAGAGCAGGCTTGTGTAGTTTCAGCATTAAGTGGCCTATGTATCGCATGTAAGATCACTATTACAATGTTTAACATGTTTCTGGTACTGAAGTTCGAAGCCATTCTATCACGAAATAGGACAGGTTTACCAATATTATAACGCTTTAACGTAATACAAATGTCTTCCATATTACGCAGCAGTTTTTACATACGCATTACCTGGTAACCCTAAAAAGGCAAGAATATATTCACAGTTCGAAAATAATATTTGACTAATTACCTCAAATATTTGTCAGGCGTAGTGGACGAGTTCATAACAGGGTAATTAATTTTACAAGAGCGCGATAATGGCATATTTTAAACGTTTCTAAAAATGCAAATAATAGAGAAACCAGTATTTCCAACTTTTCTTGTGATGTCCCTCGTTAACGTTGTTGCAGCGTCTCAGGAGAAAGTTTTTGAAGAAATCCTATTAAACGTGTGTTAGATATTTTCATCTACGAAAAGAAAACACTGTGCTTCTATATTTTTCTTATCTAAATATCATGCTTAGAAACACGGGTTTCGGAGCACCTCAAAATAGGTAAAAACGGCTTTTTTTATATATAGAATGCTGCCACGTAAAAACTACCAACTGGAATAGTAATTAAAACAAGAAAGAGAGAGGCACGTGCTAGATCTTACTACACACTTTCCGCAGATAAAAAAAGTATGGTTCACGCGCGCCTAAGGAAAACGAACGACCAAAACACTGTACGATGTTTCCGCTTACTGAGCATAAAGGCGATAGGGTTGTTGAATCGTGAGGCTATCTAGCTCTTATCGCTTGCCTGCTTCCTTACCTCAGACACGTGCTGTATACACTGTAAAATTTTTTTGTACTTTTACAAAGGAAATCCTTGGAAACCCAGTTGCCAAAGAAATACCTTGTAAAACTACAACGGTTGTACTTGTAATAAAATACAAAGTATATATTTGTAAAAGTACAAATACTATCCTTGTAGCTGTACTTTCAATAAGAAAAAAAAATAATTTAAATGTTTATTGTACTTCATAAGTAACACTGAATTTATTTATCAAATAACTTTTGAACAAAGGATGTCCACATGAAATCATTTTGAAAAAATAATAAATAAATAAATAATCTCGGGGGGTAGTAAATTTCGAACCACTCACCCCATGCATAGAATCTACGCATTCTACAACTAGACCACTGTGACTTCTTTATTTATTTATACAGGGTGCAGCTGAATTCGACCGACAAACTTCAGGAGGTGATTCCTTATGAAAAATCAAGTAGAAATTATACGGGACAATTTGTACCTAAAACTAATATTAATGGTATTTTGGTAAAATAATAGAAACGATGAAGCATTTAGCGATGGCAAGTTGAGCATTGTTTTATACCACCGGGACTTTGAAATACACATTAGAATCACATCAATACCTTCACCCTAATACAAAATACTAGGGTGGCTACCCCTTTTGTCACATGCCACTTTTCTACCATCAGGAATTACGAACTTTTAATGGAGTTTCTTACTAGAGAAGCACGTCATAAGTAAAAAAGGTCGCCTTGTTGTAAATGCGTAGGACAACAGTTTTCGTGTAAATTTCGTAAAAAGAGTGGGCTTCAGTCAGACAGTTCCTACTACGTAGGCAATACGGCATACACGTTTGTATGGCTGGCTGCCTTATCAACTGCTATGACTGAGGGATGGGAGAGAATGGAGGCCTAACATCTCATCAACAGCTAAGATCATTAGATACAGTAACACACAGAACTAAACAATGTCAGAGAACCGGGAAAGGAATCGGCCATGACCAATATCAAGGGATTCAACCCATCATTCGCCTGGAGTGATTTCGGGAAACCATGGGAAACAGGAACAAGGATGGGCGGAGTCGAGAATCGAACCTGTAGATTCCTGCAACGTGATATACTTGTGCCACTTCGCTCGCTTTTAAACGCAAATTAATACACACATCAAAAATTAATTCTTAAGTTTTAACACTTATATGATGGGGTTGGAATGAAAGTGAGGTATGTCAGGATTTCTTAGCTTTGCAGAATAAAGTGTTTTGTGTAGAGACTCATAAAAACAAACTAAAATGAATTTCTAACTATCCGACTTACTTCCGTATCAACAGAGGGTTCCCCTAACTTACCTCACTTAATTTAAATGTAGGACATGAAAAATAAGGCCAATATACAGTAACTTTTTAATTTATTCAAATTAGTGACTTACTTCACTTTCATTCTAACGCTCTCATATAGCACCGTTTATATGAATTTTTCTGTTGCAATACACCAAACGGATTTTTAGATTTTAGCCACTGAAATATTACATATTTTGTTGTCAAAATAAGACGAAACGAAGCAAAATAATGTTTTGCTAGAATTTTTTAAAAAACGCTCCGACAAAATTGTGTATCGTATGACTGTAAACAGTCGAAATTTTTTTTCAAAGCATTTGGTTAAAAAATATTCGAGTCATTTGTAATTGTTTGAAATACATGAAAGATCGTGGCCTTAACGTCCTGGACTGTATATAATTTAAGCAACATTCAGAACCTAATCCGAACATTGTGTAATGCAACCGCACTTTTAGCCCACATATGATCGCCGACCTTGTATTCAGGTGTGTAGTGGAAAAGGAACACAGTTCGTCTCTGCTTCGAAAGTATTTTGTGCTGTCCAAGCACCTTACAATTCCCTAAATATACATTTATTTTGATAAATACTTAGAACCATAGTGCCCATAAATGTATTGCGTAATTTATTTACCCCTTCTCCTTAGCTACACATAATAAGTCATTTAGAGTTCCGGGACTGCGATGTAGTACCAAGGTGATAATGTGGGATTATATATTGGAATATCTTTCGCTGGACACACTTACGCATTTTAAACGCATAAAATATTTTTACGAAGGTGTGTTTGTAGACGTTATTTATTTAATACCACATGTAAACGAGGCGTTACTGACAAGGTATTGTTAGGAAAATATACGATGAGAATGAGAGAGATTTTGCGGGAGTGCCGCAACTAAGAATTTTTTAGTTTTCACGAAACCGTTATTTTGTAAGTTTTATTACATTTCTTAATTTTAAATAACTCCACTTGTCCATATATAGTGTGTTCTACACTTCTAATACTTTATTTCAAAACAGATAGTACTTAAAAAAAAAGCGAAGAAATAATTGAGCGTGATGAGTGACACTGGCCCTGTGGTGCGTACGCCTGGGACATAGGCAACACACCGACCACACTTGTACTGCACGCGTTGGTGCATTAGGCGCCCGTCTAGCTGCTGATAATAGTGCATTGCAATTCGAACAAGCACCGTGTTATAATTTGAACTTTAAATTAATTAACTAATCACGTGAAACGAATAAATATACTATAATACTTAACTAATATATTTAGTATTTAAGTATTTACATTTAAGCATGCAACGAATCGTATGTACGAAATTCTTAACAACATTACAATCAAACCGTGCTAAATAGGTAATAACTATATTATCTTTTTGGATACGGCTTACGTAAAAACAACGTATGGTTTCGGACACATAATGGATGGGTCTTTTCGTACTTATTTCGAACTTGGGAACTAGATCACTGATACGACATTAATTACATTAAATCGTGTTTATTTTACTACATGATTTACTTGAGTGTCGTAAGATTAGAATTACGATTGAGGACTTTCGTTAAGTTACGTAAGAGTGCTAAATTAATTTTCATAGTTGATTTGTAAACTTATTAAAATTATCTGCTACCGCCGACTAAAACAACTTACATTTAATTTTACTGTCAATTATTATACTCGAAGATTTACAGTAAAATACAATTTGAATATTTTTATCGTAAAACTGGGTTTCAAATCACGCCACTCACTGATCAATGTTACAGGAGAAATCAATTTCTTCCAGATATTTACGTTATAAAAATATTCCACTTTGCTTAAACTAATTCAATGTACGTATAGCCCCACCGACGAATCATAGTCTAATTCTCTCTCCCTCCAATCATATTGTCGACGCATTTACATGTCTGCTGTGCTGCTTCCATAACCCTTATTTCATTACCTCGTCACCAGTCGCACCCTTGCTTATTTCACGCACGAACCTAGACAATCACAGCCCACCCAGGCCATTCCGCTGCTTTTATAGCCTGCGCAGTCCCATCTGTACGATTCTTCGCACCACTAGTGAGAATCAGTGCATAGTTCCAGATGTGAACCTCGCCTCACCGAATATTTTGACGTGACTTTGCACAAGCTGCCATGCAACGGCAGAATGAAGCCTAGTATACACGGGTATTTTTCTTGTACATGAAAGTGAGCATCAAATATGTTCAAGAAAGAAAACACTAGGTAGCGTACTAGCTAGTATACTACAAAATTGATTGTTAAGTTCACTCGGTCAGCTTTCTTGTACAAGGTGTATGGCTTTAAAATGTTTAATGTGGATTTCTGAGCTGCATTTGGGGTATTGGAGGTGATGTTTGCATTATTTGTAGTGCAATCATAAAACGTAAAAATGGAAATACCGTAGATAGTAGATAATGTCTTGGTTTAAGGGACATGATGCACAGTTTGGCAGTATTCCTTCGATAGCTTCTTTTGTCCAGCTAGACACTATTTATTTTTAATTACTTTGTCTTTGTAAGTTATTTCGTTCAAACACAGTTGAGCGTGCACAGTAACGGTTTGTTTACGTTCGATTTGTACAAGAACGATAACGAAAAAATATAATAGTATTTATCCCGCACTAGATAGAATACAAGCCATTAGTATGCTCGGTGGCCGTTCACACGACACAAGTTCGCTACAATTCAATGTAAACCAGAGGTGGTTTATCTTATTGTACAAGAGATGCGTGTGTGTACTGTACTTCAGTGAAGTGTGTTATAGTATGTTTCATGTAAGTGTTCCGTATTTTGACAGTTCACTTCTGAGAAACGTGTCTGTACACATGCTTGCAGAGACCGTGCTTTTCCAGGAAGCCAGGTAGGTTTAAAGCTCCAAACAATGGAACTCTCAGACACATTTCTCAGAAGAGTAATGTCAAAATACGGACAAGTTACATGAAACAGACTATACGTACCTTCCACCAGCCAGAAGAAATATGCGCCCGGCCCGGCGAAGATGTACGATATGGGTGGCGATATTTTGATTAGGGCCTCGATAGACAGCTGTTTTCATCGTCATGTTTTCATTTTTATGTTTGTACCATATGTTTTTTTTTCTTTTTAGACGTAAATTATGACTTTAATTTTGTTCTCATTACATTTTTTATCTGTCGGTAGTTTTTGCATAATGACTTGTCAAAGTCAAAATTTACATGTCACGGATTTAAGTACGATAGTAAAACCAATTGACTTGCCGGACTGACAAAAAAATTCACGCGGAATAAAACGATGTTGTAGGCTACAAGTCCCCCATATATAAAACAAGATAAAGTATTATTTTATTTTAAAAAAATTCTTTAAAAAATTAGTTCCAAATTTCAGCATTTTTTGTGCAAAACAATTTATTTTTAGAATTTTACTTAACCTCGTTATTCTGTATGAATTATTTAAGTTCGGTACGTCAGTTGGTTTTAGTGTCATACTTATAACAGTGACATGCAAATTTTGTCTTTTACAACTCATTACCCAGAAGCTATGATAGGCAAAAAATTTTCGTAAAAGCTAAATTTGGTCAGAGTGTGTGTAAAAGAATATTATATATATATAACATATAATATTTATACATATGGTACAAATATAAAAGTAGAAACGGAATGGTGAAAACTGCTGTCTACTGTGTCTAGTGCCTATAAGCGAGGTCTTGAGCAATGGCGGGAATGAAGAGAGGTGAGTATAGAGCAGCTAGGGAATGCAAAGACAGAAGTATCGGAATAACCTTAAAAAAAAGCCTGGCAACGTCCTCTACGTTTTCCACTTGATAAAATCGGGAGTGATCTCGCAGGGAATCGAACCCGAATTGAAGTGGTGGATGGCAAGTAGCTTCTCCACAGCACTACCGCACCGACCCCCGACCCCGATATCTTCCATATAGTAAAAAATATATTTCTCTTCTTGTCCTCTGTGATTAATTACTTGGTTTCCAGAGCTTTTTCTGTTGATTTTGTCCCTTACTCGTTCGTGAAGTGGTTAATCCGTTAATACATTGCAAATTGAAATATTTTTGATTTACCTTCCAGAAATGGCATACGTCATCCGTAAGAAAAGTGCGCTCATTTATATAATTAACTGAAACAATGCATTTGGGAGGCAGTAACATTGTCGAGAGAAGTAAGTTTTACTCCTGCGTGGAATATCTTTACTCTGACGTTAAAGTAGTTTAGTGTCTTACGTATTTGTTGAAAAATGCTTTTGTAAACGCATATAGGCGAAGGTTCCAGCATGTAGAAGTGACGTCACGGTTGCCCTGCTGTATGTTTAGTGGGAGGTGCCAACAGTTGGTGGTGGGCGAGCCCTGGTTGGCTGGCTGTGTTGTGTGAAACGAATGCAACCTCCCTCGCGATGTGCAGTTGTCTATCGAGCTGGAACTCCGCCGCTCTCGCCAGTGCATCTCCGAAATAACCTCCCTAGTCGCAATGCAATCGCCAGGCTTAAAATAAGTTTCGATTGCTCTTGTCACTGCCCGGCTCTTCCCGTCCAAAGCCAGACATGCCTTACATTGAACGTATTAAGAGCTCTAGGCCTATACAGCTGGCGGGTGAACATTGTTGCAACATGTTAGAAGGAAGTTTTTTTTTTTTAAGAAATACTACACAACGTATGTTCGATATCTTCGTCTACGAAAAGAAAACTACGATTATCTAATATGGTTTTCTAGATATCATACTTAGAAACATAGTTTCGGGGGATCTGAAAATGGCTTTTTTTTAGACAGTTGTCGCGTAAAAATTACCAGCTGGAATCGAAAAACAAAAATAGAGAAGCACGCGCTAGACCCTACTCCGCATTTTCCGTAAATAAAAAAAGTCGCCGCTTAAGGCACCCGCCTGTCTGTCTTGTAAACAGCCTTGCAGCGTGCTAGTCGAACGTTTTTATCTAAGAATCTACTAAACGTGTTCTAATGTGTGCGGAGCCCCTCAAAATGGCTAAAAACCGGCTTTTTCAATCAATTATATCTAAACAACTACTCACGAAATTCGTGTGAAACTACAATAGAGAGGTGTTTTGGACTTAGCTTAAAACTTTCCAACAATAAAAAGATGGCGTCACCACTGAAAGTGTCAGTCAGGCGAGTGATCTTCGATACCACTGCACGCCGTTTGTGTCTAGCGGTAGAGGCGATACAGCACTAGATGAGTCGGTCAACTTCGCCCTTCGCGCCGTGCATCACACGCACAAACACACGGCCAGTAGGCGGGCGCATTAAAGCCCCATACGAAGAAGCCAACGACGAAAACCAGGGTGGCCACCCACCTGGAAAACCGGGAAAACCTGGTATTATCAGGGAAATTGTGGTCACTTGGAAATATCAGGGAAATGCCAGGGAATTTTTGGTTCATCTGAGACATTTCAGGGAATTTTCTTGCCTCGTTCTTTTTAGGCTTTCACAAAAATCATAGGAATGAATATAATGGAGTTTTGGGAGCATTATAACATTTTAATGGAAAAAATTACAGATATGCAGGTGTAATTATACTCCATTGTCAAGTTCGTAGTTATTTCTGCTGAATGTTTTGTCAAGTTCACTGACTGTAGTGTCAGAAAGGACGTAAAATATTTATCTTTATTGGAAAAAGTGTTGAATAAAATGTCGAAATATTGTTTTCATACTTGCAAAAATCAGGGAAATTTTTGTTTTTCTATCAGGGAAATCAGGGGAAAATCAGGGAATTTTCGTTGTTGCAATGAGTGGCCACCCTGGAAAACATTACACGCCGTGTTCGCGCGCCGCGTATAAAGGCGACACTGTTTATGACGCACGAAACAGTTAACTCTTATCGCCGGACTGTTTCCGTAACTCAAACACGGCCTCTTGTGCCTGCTGTAGGGCTTTTTAAGGCTCGGTTTCTGTCGTCCATATTGAATTTTATTATTTTTCGCTTTTTTTTTAATTCTGAGAAGAAAAATGACTGGATTCAGTTTCTTGGACGTACTCCATTGCAAATTGAATGACTGTCAAAGAAAACTAAACAAATAAAATAAAACCATAATATAAGCAGAGTATGCTTTAGTCAGCAAGATACATACACAACAAGACATTCCAAAATGGAATCCGGTCAAATAGAAACAAGGAACAAACAGATAATGTATTAAATTATAACAAATAAAATAAAAAACCAAGTAACATGCGACACAACGATGAGATGAAACAAAAAACACAGCAAATATCAGACACAAACAAAAAAATAACAAAAAGACACAACAAATAGACGAGACAAAACGCAACCGGTAGCAGACATATACAGAAAAGACAAACGACACAACGAAGAGACGAAACAAAACACAGTAGTTTTCCAGACAGACAGTGTTACGACGTTTCGGGAACTGGAATCTGTTCCCGTCATCAGGTAGAGACACAGAGTACAGGAACACGAGTGCGACTGATGGAAACTGAATCCAGTCTTGCACTCCCATTGCTCAGTTCTTTCAGAGAAGAAAAATGTTAAATCGGCGACTATACCGCAAATTCTATTTACCTTGACCTAAAATACAAGCATGGCAATAGAGCTTGTAATTTATAGTTGGGTCGCAATTTGTCGGGCTAATTATGAATACAAAAAAATTTGCTACACAGATTGTGGCGTAATTATAAGTTAACAGCTAAATCGCAAGGTCTGTACTGTAGCGAAATGTAAACAGAATTTTAAGTATAATCGCATATTTAACATTTTTCTTCTTAGAATTAAAAAAAAAAAACGGAAAACAATAAAATTCAATATGGCGACTGAAACCGAGCCTTAAGAGTGCGTGGTAGATAAATAAACGCTGAAAACATGAATTGAATTCTACACTTGTTTTGCATCCAATATTAATAAAATGCAAAACGAAAATCCTAGATAATGGTATTTGCCAACTTTATGAGTGAATATTTACCCAGAATTACTCTTTCGTTACGCGTGATCTCTTGCATACGAGGTTCCGGCGTCAGAGATTGTGCTTCAGAAGTTCGTAACAAAGGAAACAACTTTGTTCAAAACGTTGGCTATTTTTTTTTTCTTTCGCAAATTGGCTTTAAGAAACCTACAGTTATAGAGTGATGCTTTTAGCCTTGGATTATGTACCACGCCCTCTTAGAGTGACCGTCTGTGTGAAAGTATTTTGCATGTTCGAGGCCTAAATGCGCGTAAGCGATAAGGGCGACACAACACGCGCTTCACGTCTCACTCTAGACTCTAGGCACAAGTCACTGACCTGGTGTGCAGTCTTCTAGCCGACAACCCGCCTGTATGAGACATTCAGTTGTAACGACTCAATAATTTTATGACGTAATGTTTAAGTTAAACGTGTATTACTCATGCCTATAGCCTACCTTTTAAAAGATTCTGTGCTAAGATATACGTACCTAAAAAAAAGACAGATTAAAACTCCCGTTTTCGCCATTTTCTGCCTCTAGAAAACAAGCTTTCATGAGTAGTGGTGAACTTGAAATGAGTATACGCACGTGTAACATTCTTTAAGGCTCGGCATCAGTCGCCGTATTGAATGATATTATTTTCCGCTCTTATGAAATTCTGAGAAGAAACATGTGTAATTTGTTACTATAATGTCAATTCTATTCACCTTGCACTACAATAAAAGCATCACAGTTGAAGTTTTGACGTATATTTAAGCTGTAATCATCCGACCAATGTTTTTATATTCTTAATTAGCTCGACTGATTACGACTCAAATATACGTTTCAAGTTCAACTGCGATGCTTCTATCGTAGCGCAAGATAAATAGAATTGATATCATAGTAACAAATTAAAAAATTTTCTTCTCGGAACTTCATAAGAGCGAAAAATAAAATAATTCAAAATGGCGACTGATGGCGAGCCTTAAATAATACTTCTAGGCAGACATCATTTATTTGCGATGAGCACTTTTTGAATAATCTGGTAATGGCGGAAGCTCTGCAAATTGCTGGAAGCCCTAAACAGACGGCCACCTTAAGATGGGTTTACAATTCTGTACTTCGGACGCATAAGACACTATCGACACTTGTCTGAAAATGCCTCCTATGTGTTCACTGCTGCACATGAAAGATTTTAAAAAATGTAAGTAAATGACTTTACGTAGGAGATGGGAAAACATATATATATATATTTTTTTAATGTTTGGGTTCCACTGAGTACGTAGCAGCTACTTTCAGACCTTAGTAGTTGACCATGTTTGTTTGTCATCAACGAAAACTCTTTCTACGTGAAATTACACATAGGAGGTTTTTACGCCAAGCGACGCTTTGTCGCAAAAATAATATTTTTCAGGAGAGTAGTTTTAAGAGTGTGATTCACTAGTGAATTCAGCTGTTTTAACACCGAATATTGTATGCCACTAGAAAGTACTTAAAATTATGTTAATGTTTATGTTGAAAAGTGCATTTTGAGAAATAGTGGACATAGTGTCTTACGTCTCCGAGGTACAAAACTGAAAACTTAACAGCAAGCACAGGACGAATGTCGTTCCCACTAGAACTAACCTCCATATTTTCGAACGTAGGCCTACCGACTCTCAACTGCTTAAAACAGGTCGCGTGCCTGGGAACTACGACGTAGGAAGTGGTTGTGTTTCATTCCTTGTGCGCGTGCACAGGACGTCAGCCAATCAGAACAAAGTAGTTTCTGAATATTCGCCATGTCAGGTAAACCTCACAGACTCCCGTGTGTGTATACAAAATAAAACGACTGTAAGGCGCTCGAGTGTATGTCGGACTAAGAAGACGATGTCTGGATGAAGTATTTTTGTTGGACGAGAAATCTGGAGGGGTTTATCAAGGGTAAATTTCGCCAGAAGGAAGAAATTCAGGCGTGGAATAAACTATATAATAGTTAATAATCATGCCTTCTGAACATACAAATTTTTCTTAACATATAAATTTTTAACATTTTATATTCATTTTTTACGCAGTAACCTCTCGATTAATGCAAAAAGCAGCGGTTACGTGTTAGAGAACTTTCACTTTGCAATCCCTTATTGTTATTGACATCTTTGGTAGTTTTAACTGTATCACTTTTGTACAATATACGTTACTAGTACAGAACAGTAATGCCATATAGTATACCAGTACAGAAGGATATGCTGCACTATCCGATCTTGACCTAATAATAACAGGTATGCCACGGCGACTAAAATGTACTGCTTCTGCAGATTTTGCCGCATTTTAAAATATGCTGCTAACACACAACTCTTAGGAGTTTTCGTACAGTCGGGAAAAAAAGTTAAATATCCAACGACTGAGCTGACCTCCGAAGCGTAGTAGGTTAGGTGTCGGTCTACGGAGTGAGAGGTCCCGGGTTCGAATCCGGCTGGGGTATGGATATTTTGTGTTGTCCCTTCATCGCATTCTTCCTCATCGGTTCTTTTAAGGCCTCGTAGAGGCCGTAAAACCCTCTCAACCCACCTCACCATCCAACGACTTGAGTAAACCCGATCGCGTGTGACGATACTACCGAGTAGATTATACCTACTACGTTTAATATAGGTGGTTTTGAAACCCTAGTTCCTTTTTTCTCTTGAGGTTATTTATAGTTTCCTGCTACTGTTTGATATAAACGAAGCTACATATTTAACAACGTTTATAGATTACACCATATTAAAAAGTCAAAAGAAATATTTTTATAATATTATTCTTGTTACGATGTACTTGAAAATGCTTAGTTAATGGCGAACAACGTATAAAGCCTAGCTAATGAGACTGGCGGGTGGAGACGAATGAAGGCCGGCAGGGACTTGATGCGATGTCCGCGGAGCTTGTAACAAGAGGACTCGAGGACTCGTCGACGGAAGAAGCAGGACTTACAGAAGAGGAAGGAGGGAGGGAGGGGATCGACGTGTCCCGCGTGTGTCCCCGCTGCTGTGCTCTTGACGTATCTATTTCCGGCCGGCCTCGTCTAGCCGTGTGTCACAATCATCACGGAATAGCACCGCCCCTTCCACACGCCAGGGCACACCTCCCCGCCCGCCTCATAAAAATACTTCTTTTGTGCACGCCATGCGCCATCAATCATGCGGGTGTTTTTCAGCGTGCCGTCCCTGATTAATTCGGCGCGGCTTGGCCCCAGGTGGAGGCAGCGGCTTGGGGGCGTGCCAACACCAACACGATACCTCGCCTCTCCGCCGTCATTAATACCTTCGCCGTGAGTCACGTGCTTACACGCCGTTCTCTCGCACTACAGCTGACCCGTACCTATATCTATTTATTTGTTGCTAGCTCCTGCCTGCTACTTCGTCTGCGTGGTTTTCAATTAAATGTCTCTTTGAGCCATGCAATTTTCAGTCAAAGTACTCCCTATTGTCACGGATAATTTCTATAAATATGTATTTATATTTTCAATATCTTTTCAAAAACTAAATTTTTCAAAATAATGAAACTTCTGATTACGTTTTTTTTAATATTAGTTTTCATCAATACTGTTTTGGTACTTCTAATTTCATATAGGCCTAAGTAGTAATATTAATAATGATGCTATTAAAAGTAATACATTATGGCAGACTATTTATTCTCAAAAAATAATTTAACTAATTTTTTAAAAATTTTAAATGGTGCAAATAATGTTAAGGGTCACTCATAACAGTTTTAGAAACATATTTCACAAATTTTTTGGGGCCCGTTTTGCCTTCCTTCCTCCTTCTTTCCTTGATTTAATAAAATAATTAATTAATCAATTAATTTTCTTCCATAAACCTTCGCGGATGCACGCACAACAGCTAACCAAAGTTTCATCGCAATCGGGCGAATGGTATAGGAACACATACGTCACAGACATACATTTATTTCGTGTATATAAATAATGACATTTTTCAACAGTAATAGTAGTTGGAACATTTATGTTGTGCAGCGCTGTTCTGACACGCCTGACTTCAATCAGTTTTAGACACACAACTGTTAATTCTATGGCATTCAATCTACTTTAAACTTTCTATTTAAAATAGGTCTACATGCATTTGATATTTATAATATATTACATTTGTGTACCTTATCCATTCCATTGTAGTTCTCGAGCATCACAAATGGAATTATTAACCGAAATTTCCCGGTTTTTTAATTTGTACCTCTTCTGTAGGCTTCAAAATTTCATATTTTATGCAATTTTCGATATTTTTTCATGCTTAGGACGAGCACATTTGTGCAAAAAAAAAAAAGCCGAAAATTGTTAAAGTTTGGAAGCGAGTTGTTATTTTGATTGATATACTTAATGTAGTTTTAAAATTTCGACAGAATTTCTAAAAACACATAAAACCACTTACTCGTGAAGCATGCATGGAGAAGTACCAACAACAATGTGTGAAACTTTGAATACCATTGTGTGATGTCCAAGTGCATATAGTCTTGTTGTGAAAGCGTCATTTTATACAATTTGTTAAATTATTTCCCAGGAAATACTGAACTCACACATGAAAGTCATTTGTGCCTTCATATGAGAGAAAAATTAAAATAGTTGAAATGCTGATTTTTTTAAAGTAACTGTACCATATATCAGCTTCAGACAAATTGTGACATGTTAATGCTTTTCTGGCACAGGAAATGAGTCGGTTACAGAAGTAATGACTTGAATCATCTCTTTCTCATCCTGAAGTAAGCGTAATGCAATCTATGCCCGTAATTGTTATATACGTCTACTAAGTGCCATAAAACCATTATTTTATTTTTTTCTATGAAATATTGTTAGTTTTGTAGACGATACTTGTGAGTACATTTTACCTTTGAAACAATTTTAGCTCTCATAGTTTTCTCATAACGGGATGTCAAAAGTAAAAATTTACTTGTTACGCTGCCATGCAAACAGTGAAAACCAACTGACCTACTTAAACAAAATAATTCACCGTGAACGAACATCCCATGAGGTATGCAATAAAACTTAAAAAAAAAAATCCACAAAGTAATATTTTGAATTTTAAAAAAAATTACAAAAGTACGGAAAAAGTGGCAAATTCGGCAATTTTTTAAAAATACAAAAACAGTTGGCGAGATTTTTTCAAATGATGTATTACGTAGTAGATAGTATGTTATTTCACTGAGATTTATTTCAGTTGGTTTTCACTATTTGCATGGCAGCAGAACATGCAAGTTTTGACTTTGACGCACCGTTTTGAGAAAACTACGCCAGCTAAAATATTGTTTCGTAAGAGAAAACTGCACTCACAAGTATCGTCTACAAAACTAACACTATTTCGTATCAATATCAAATTATGACTTTATCGCCCTTGAACATCCTTAAGAATCCCTCCCCACATTTCCTTACTGAAGTTCTCTCAGTAGAGAAATCACATTATCGCGTGTCAGTGAAGCGATGTGGCCGGCATGACTGCAGACTCAGACCCGCAGTTGTGTAGGTATTATAGCTCTCCCCGCCTCTTTGCCCAAGGCGCAGGTTCGATTCGTGGCGAGCGTTGTTATTGGCCAGCGGGTTTTCTCCTGACAATCCATCCTTGCATTCCGTTGCTGCTACAAACTTACGTCATGCCATCTACACTACCGTAAAACGGGGTGATTAGAAACACCGGGGTGAATAGATACAAAATTATAAGTAAATGCCAAGCTTACATCTTTTTCTTTTAAAAACATAATTTCAATAAACTACTGTTTGTAAGCTGTTTTAACTTACCTACCTAAAAATTAAAATTTTAAAACAAAATTTATACCTAAAATTTTGCTTTAAAATTGTGTTTCTATTCACCCCTCGTGTTTCTAATCACCCCGTTTTACGGTAGCGTTTCACGCCGAGCAATGGGCAGAATTTCGGCTGTTAAAATGGTTGTTCTTTGGCGATCATTTTTAGGTATGGAGAGTCTTGGTGCAGAATATTTTGACACGCATAGGCGTGTACGATACATCTTTATCTTGAATATTACGTCATAAAATGACAGGGTCAGCACTGGATGTCCTATACAGGCGAGTTGTCGGCGAGACGACTTCACACCAGTTCAGTGACTTGCGCCTAGAGGCTAGGGTGAGGCGCGATGTGAATGCTGTCTCGTCCTTACCACTTTCACACTTCTAGGTCTCGATCGTGCAAAACACGTCCACCCTGGAGGTCACATGATTCGCTGACAAACCTCTTTAGTCACACACGTTACTGTCGATGCGCTCGTGGAGTTTTTGCTCTGAGGTCATTAAAGTGCTCGT
Source organism: Medauroidea extradentata (assembly GCA_003012365.1). Classification (NCBI taxonomy): domain Eukaryota; kingdom Metazoa; phylum Arthropoda; class Insecta; order Phasmatodea; family Phasmatidae; genus Medauroidea; species Medauroidea extradentata. The sequence goes on from PNEQ01032915.1 coordinate 67,573, forward strand.
TAAGATCATCTCGTTAACAATATCATATTTAATTCCTTTATATGACACATACATGTCTCACGAGCACTCCAGACGTACGACAGAGCGCATCGAAACGGTATGTAATGAGCTGCCCTCAGAATTTTTTTTTCTGTCGCCCACGGGCATTGAAAGTGCAGGGTCACACTACTATCAGCTCTTATCGCGCAGCTCGACACCTCACCATGGCAGTACCTCGCGTCGTAGAAGGAGATGTGCACTTGTTACCTCCGACATACACCACAACCAGTCGACAGTTTACACAGACGTAAACTTGGTATTGTTTTAATCAGGAGGAATGCCGCTATTTGCTAAACACAAAATATTTTATCGACATATATTGGTTTCAGTTTTTTTAGTGTACCAAAAATAATCGCTAATTTTCTATGTGAAATTCTTTACCTTCACATTTTTTTCTATTGTATATACTTATGTATATATATGTATATGTATGTATATGTATATATATGTATATATGTGTGTATATATATGTATATATGTGTGTATATATATGTATATATATGTGTGTATATATATGTATATATATGTGTGTATATATATGTATATATATGTGTGTATATATATGTATATATATGTGTGTATATATGTATATATATGTGTGTATATATATGTATATATATGTGTGTATATATATATGTATATATATGTGTGTATATATATATGTATATGTGTGTGTATATATATGTATATATGTGTGTGTATATATATGTGTGTGTATATATATGTGTGTGTATATATATGTGTGTGTATATATATGTATATGTGTATATATATGTATATGTGTGTATATATATGTATATGTGTGTATATATATGTATATGTATATATATGTATATGTGTATATATATGTATATGTGTGTGTATATATGTATATGTGTATATATATGTATATATGTGTGTATATATATGTATATATGTGTGTATATATATGTATATATATATGTGTGTATATATATATATGTATATATGTGTGTATATATGTATATATATGTATATATGTGTGTATATATGTATATATATGTATGTATATATATGTATGTATATATATGTATGTATATATGTATGTATATATATGTATATATGTATGTATATATATGTATATATGTATGTATATATATGTATATATGTATGTATATATATGTATATATGTATGTATATATATGTATATATGTATGTATATATATGTATATACATGTATGTATATATATATGTATATACATGTATGTATATATATATGTATATACATGTATGTATATATATATGTATATACATGTATGTATATATATATGTATATACATGTATGTATATATATATGTATATACATGTATGTATATATGTATATACATGTATGTATATATGTATATACATGTATGTATATATATGTATGTATATATATGTATGTATATATATGTGTATGTATATATATGTATATTTCTTTTAGAAATACTAAATATGTTTTATGTTTTTATCATTTATTATGTAGTCATTTGGGGTAACTTTGTACCAGTCAGAGCAACTTTGTAGGTATCAACATCCTAGTTTACTTTCAAATTAAGTATTTCAGAATTTAAGAATATGGTTGTTTTCTAGATTAATAAATTTGTTACTCGTAAAGTTTGCATTGTGATTGAATGCCACAAAGCTATTATGTAAAAGAAAATTCCTGGTAGGCCTACAATGTTACCCTAAAGTGGTACAAAGTTACCCCAAATGACTGTACCTCGTGACATCTAACTTCAGTGTAAATTATTTCATTGTAATACGTCCGTTGGTTTATGCTGAGTGTAAGTTCCTTAACATTAACATTTTGACGTTTGACACGTCGTTTTTCGCTATACATCCACATTGCTGAATTTGCAGTTTATCAACGCCAGCGATTGGAGATGTGCCCTAATACAACTACAAGGATATCTTTATCGCCAATTTATAACGAAGCAATTTACAAACAGGATTGTTTGGTCTTGAAATAAGTGAACATAACAATTTATTCGGAAAGAGTTTATATATTGTGGGGCAGATATTTAATTTGAAAAAATATCTTAAGAGTTGCTTTATTAATCTTCGCCATAGTCTCCGTCGTCTTGGCCATAGCCGCCGTCGTCTTGGCCATAGCCGCCGTCGTCTTGGCCATAGCCGCCGTCGTCTTGGCCATAGCCGCCGTCGTCTTGGCCATAGTCGCCGTCGTCTTGGCCATAGCCGCCGTCGCCTTGGCCATAGCCGCCGTCGCCTTGGCCATAGTCTCCGTCGACTTGGCCATAGTCTCCGTCGTCTTGGCCATAGTCTCCATCGTCTTGGCCATAGCCGCCGTCGTCTTGGCCATAGCCGCCGTCGTCTTGGCCATAGCCGCCGTCGTCTTGGCCATAGCCGCCGTCGCCTTGGCCATAGCCGCCGTCGCCTTGGCCATAGCCGCCGTCGCCTTGGCCATAGCCGCCGTCGCCTTGGCCATAGCCGCCGTCGCCTTGGCCATAGCCGCCGTCGCCTTGGCCATAGCCGCCGTCGCCTTGGCCATAGCCGCCGTCGTCTTGGCCATAGCCGCCGTCGTCTTGGCCATAGCCGCCGTCGTCTTGGCCATAGCCGCCGTCGTCTTGGCCATAGCCGCCGTCGCTTTGACCATAGTCTCCGTCGTCTTGGCCATAGTCTCCGTCGTAGTCTTCACCGATATCGCCGTATTTTCTCCATAGTCGTCATCATATTCGCAGTTGACGCAGTCATGTGTGCCACAGTCGTAATCCCCACCTCGGCCTTGAAAGTTGTCGACATTGTTGCAGGGTAGCAACATGATTCCTCCTAGTGCCGCGTCTCGGTGGTGGTTGTATGTGGGGAGCTGCGTCGCTTGGCTGACGAGGAGCATGGTGTAGGACGCCTGGCGCTGCTCCAGTGTGCTTCTCGTCGCGGCCGATAGACACCGCTGGCCCTCGATCACTGCTGCCTCTCGAAGTGTCCTCGCCGCTCTACCTCGTCTACATGATCGCCTCTGTCGAGAAACAAACAACCATCTGGTCCGCCTGACACTTGCAAACACACTTCACAAGAAAACACGCGACCCGATACTTCGACCTAGTTTTAGCCAACTTGCATTCTAACGTTTTCCTTTAAGCTGGTTTACACGACGCGAAATGAGTGCTTAATATAAGATGCCAACCTTGTGCTATAAATCATTGCGAAAGATCTTCCGAAAGGGGCACCTTGCGTCACTGGAAGGAAGAATTATTTTATGTATTGCACTTGTTACAAGTTAACACTTAAACTAAAAATTAAAAAAAAAAAAAAAAACACTCACAGGATACTAAATTTGTATCGCTCAGACCAGTAGAATTGCTCACATTCACTAAAAAAAAAAGAGCTGATGATTTTTAAACGGCTGAACAGATTTCCTTGAATCATAGCTAGGAACACTCTCGAGCAAGTCACCTTAAAAAAAAAAAATAATCAAGGTCGGTTAAATAAACACAGACACACGCGTCAAACTTATAACACCCTTTTTTTGCGTCGGGGGTTGAAAATAAGGATAGCATTCCAGTTTGGTCGTTGGTGTTATATAGAATGTTCCTATAATAATTATTATAATAATATGCTCTGTAAAAAAAAGTTGTGCTTCGCTCCTGCTACAGAATATATATTTTTTTAAGGAACTCCCCAGATACTACCAACAACCAAACTGATCTAAGTTCTTATTGTAACAGAAGTATGGCATCTACAGTCTTTTTTACATTGGGGAAATGAGAAGATAAAGCATGTTCTATTTTTTTTTTTTTTAACAAGATGCTGCAAGTAGCATGGAACTAGAGATCCTTTTATGCTTGGCATGTTACGCCAGAAGATCATAGGTAGTATGTTAAGAGGAAGGAACTCAAGGAATGTATACATCGTCGTTAACGAAGAATAGTTTTCTTTTTTGCGCAGCCTTTGTGCACTCGACTAAAACATTTTAAAAATAAATATAATTTTTTTGCGGGATTGCTGTTGCGACGTTGAAGTATATTTTATTCTAATTTTACTTTACAATATCACTGGCTATTTGCTCTTTACCACGGCGGTCAACTAATTTTGGAAGCAAGAAAAACTATTGTGTTGTGTGGGTATGAACTCGTTTCGAACGAAATTTCTGTCGTATTATTACATTTGATATTACGTACATGACTTCACACGAAACCCACTTTGCATCACGTCAGACCTGCTTTATGGATTAGTATTTTAAAGAGTGCACGCATATCTAAGAACATGTACGAATTAAGTTGAGTTTTACACATGTCTAGAAATTCTCGTCATGTTTATACATATGTAATTCCTTGTATAAAGTACCAGTGTATAGTTTACTTTAAAATAAATAAAAGTTAAAAATAAACTCTGTAAATAACGCAATGATTACGCGTACCTGCTATCATAATAAGAGAAGTTGCGTAGAAATCAAACAAAAAAATCATGTATTGTCTATTTCCTATAAATATAGGAATAATTATACAAACTATTATAATACATATTTATAGGAATTAGATTCATAGAGGTTTGTGGTATCTTGTAGTAGGATTCTGATTTCAAAAGAGCTTTTTGAATTTACAATTGCTTGGCGACCACTTCAAAAAATACTGGATAGCTAGTGAGTTAATTTGTACATAAGCATATGTTACTGTTTTATACTTACTAGTTACATAGGTACATAAGTAGTTACTGTGTTTTTATACATTTGTTTAATAGTTTCATCTTTTTAGTTAATTTTTTGAAGTTTGTTCTCTTTTTGAAAATATTTTTTTATTATCAAACGTAGATTTTATTAATTTTCACTTGCTTCTTGACGTAACTCAGTACATGTGTTTGAAGTTAATCCAGAACTTCGAGACTTGAAAATTCGGAATACCCAGTGCAAATTCCTAGATAGTTGTAGAAAAATAGGACTTAAGGCGGCCGCCTGGTGAGGGGTATGTTTGTGTGTGTGAGGCGAAAATCGATGAGGCGTTACGAGCGACGTCGGCCGGCACATGTATTGTAATGTCGCCTCTATAGCCAAAGTATTAAACGCACGTGCAGTGTTCCCGTCGTAACTGTTTTACTGTGAGACTTAAAGCGGTAACCCTATCATTTTATCGAACGTGTCACTGTAGCAAAGTCCAATGTACTTGTAGACCTCAATTTCAAACAAATCCGTTACATATGTCTTGAGGAAGTCGATTTTAGCCAAGTTTGAGGGCTTTAAAATAATGCTTCCAATGCACGTGGCATCTTGAAAGTCACATTCACAAGTAGTCTGAAGTGTGTTTTCTTTTCGTAGATAAGCATTGTGAACGCACGTTTATTGGTCTGTGAAAAGAAACTTAACTCCCAACACGCTGTACATGGTTCGTGCAGCTTTCAGGCGGTCGCCTTAATGCCTCATCAGCATATTTCGGAAAGCTTTGGGCCTGGAATCAAACCCTGGTCATCCCGATTGTGAATACATTTTTTTTTTACGAATGCACTGTCTTATACTATGAGAAATTGTATGGGCGTGTGCCACACGTGCTTATTATAGGAGGGCAGCAAATGGCGAAGAAATTTTCGGTACATTTATGGAAAGTATCCCATTGACGTATTCGAAAAAGTAGCACGCATAAGGATAATGTCAACTTCGTGAAGGAAAGATACTATATTGTACCGTAAAATTTACATACAACGTATAAGTTATTCCATTTCTTGTATAGGAAATATACGAAACTTTTTTTTTTTTTTTTCACAGTGTACTCTGTGCGAGTCCTGGCGATGTGAAGTTTTAAAAAGAGTTTTTCAGAACACACATTTTTTTTCTAGAAGAGTTTTGTTATGTCCAGAAGATAGATGTTTATAATTTGAGGGCTTTGGAGGGAGAAGGAATGGTTGTTTGAAGCCCTGGGTGTGTGATAGGTTTTCTCTCGCTGTGGGGAGGTTGTTCTTCTCAGCGGGTTCTAATTATAATTGTGTTACGTGGTGAGCACGGCTGTCGCGTCGAGGGTCATAAAAAGCACGCACAGCGTACCTTTTAACGGTTAGTAAAATTGTTGATGGTTCGCAAGTGCCTCTTTAGTAAATTAAAGCCTTGTAAAATCTTCAATTCTGATTCTTGTCCGCCAAGATCATCTCGAGAATTCAAATTGGTTTCCTAACTACCTCCAGTGATTAAATAAAAGCGGTTTTACTACGTGGAGTATATTTTGCTTTGGTGTATTGGCAGAGTTGTTTTTATTTCCCTCCCTCCCTCCTCCCTCCCGAGTTAATCAAATGTGGAATTTGAGAGCGAGCTTCATGCGTTGTCTGTTTCTGTTAAGTGCGTACGAGTACACGTTTCTTACTGCCAAGAGATGATCTGACGAAATCGTTACATCAAGTACAGATGGCAGTGCAAGTTATAATTATTTTATGGAAATGAAGCTGATAAAATTAATTTTGCGGGTGTTCTTAAGTGAAAGTCATCAGAAAGTGTCGCAAAAACTAAAGCGTGTTGTAAATAAGTGAGTGGAGTCCACTATACACCTGATGTACAAATTCTTTGTTTTAAAGCCGTAGTATTTGTTTCAGAACATAAATAATAAATGTTTGTTTGAAGAACCAATTTAATGTATGTGTTCTTTAACGTGCTTGCATTAAATTGGTTTCATGCGTTAAATTCAATTTGTAAACAGTGATACGAAAAAATGGTTATAATTTTTTTCTATCACTGTTTGCAAATTGCATTTACCAAGTAACGCAAATTTAGGGCAGAAATGTTAAAGAACGCATACATAAAATTGGTTCTTCAGTCAAACATTTTAGATTTATGCTAAAAAAAAGTATTACTGCTTTAAAACAAAGAAATTGTACATCTGGGACACAGTGGAATCTTAAGATCGAGGTTTTTAGCGCAGGTGAGGGGCGACATGAGGTGAGTATGGAGCAGCGCCGGAATAAAAGGTGGGGAAACGGGAGATCCGTGAGAAAACCCGCCGACCAGCGGCATCGTCTGGCACGATTCCCACGTGTGAAAATCCCGGGGTCGACCCCACCGGGAATCGAACCCGGATCGTGCGAGGTAAATGGTCTGACCATTCGGCCACTGTGGAACCTGTTAATTAACACCTGGTGTTAATTTCGAGTAATGTTATTTTACGCTCAATATGACTCCATTTATACTAGTCCGATGTAGAGTTATAACATTTAAATTATAATTTATATATTAAAAATTAGATATAAAATAGTATGACCAAGCTACGTTGATTAAAACATATGCTCAGAAATGTTTGTCAGTTATGTTAGAGATAACTAATACCAATAGTAACAACAAAATTATGTAAGTTTGGGAGGGTTCTGTTTTAAGGGAACACTACATTATATTTAGAAGTTATTGGTTTGCTGATCAAACCTGTGTTGGATGACGAAGTACGAAAACAAACACGAGAAAACAAATATAAAGCACACACGAAAATAGGAAAAATGCAATCCCACAGGAATTTTGTCATCCCCCCCCTCCTCTTCAAAGTAATTGATGTATTAGACAACAAAGGATTCTACAGATAGAATTCTTTGTGTCTAATATAACAATTATTTTAAAAAAAGTGACAGAATTCCTCAGGGATTGCTCTTTTTTTGTGTGCTTTATATTTGTTTTTTCTTGTTCGCTTACGTACTTTATCATTCAACACAGGTTTGATCAGCAAAACATGAGCAATGGTATATGTCCACAAACCAATAAATTCTAATTGTAATCTCCCACTGCAACAGACATTTAAAAATCTAATTACATTATATTTAAGTAAATAACATTCTGTTAATGTATAACACACTGATGACTATCATATGCTGAGGTTACACGAGGCTTTGCCTGTTCTCCTGAACAATGGACGTGAGTTTCACATATGCCGTAACTGAACGACATCTGGGGGACGTAAACCTGTCTGTCGCAATGCTTGACCTCAACTGAAGAATATAACTCCCTCCGGAGTTCAATAATAAATAACGCCAACCCCGACACTGGGTGGTCGTAATTCTCCTCTAATCGACTGTTAAAACATCGCTCTACGACGCCCAGCCAGAATTCTCGTATTGGCAGTCCACCGACTGTATCATGCAGGCGGTTGACTGCCCGCAGATCAAGCGTATTTATAAAGACAAGTCCTCCCTCGAGGGTTTGGTTTTTATCCGCTGGAGGGAAACTGAATAATATTGTATTGTTACAGGCATATATATTCATGGCAATAAAGTGTTGAATTTAGTTTCTGAAATGCTGAAATGACATTTGTCATATGTGAGTGTGTGTAAATTTATTTATTTATCAAAAATTCTAAATTCTTAAGATTCTTAAAACCGAGTGAGGTGGCGCATGGACTCGGATTCGGGAGGACTCGTGTTTGATTCGCGGTTTCCGTGGTTTTCTTAAGTCATTCCAAGCGAACGTTAGGATTATATTACACTACAAACCATGGCTGATTTCTTCTCAGTTTCCTGGCTCGTCGAGTCAGATTTTTCCCGCTTCTTTAAGAAACTCGCTAATTTTACTACAGTTTAGGATTGTTACAAGTTTAGAGCACACAAACTTTTCGTGTGGGCAATACCCATGAGTTCTTTTGGGACAGAGGTCTTATAATTAGAAATAAAAGAGTTAAATTAAGTACTGAATTTAATAGCGCACAAAGCTACGAAATACACAAAACAGTAATCAACTATAACTCTCACAACACAATTAGTTATGCACACAATTACTACTGTTCCACAGAACGTTAGTTAACTTGGACAATTAAAGCATCAGAATATTTACAATTACTCAATTAAAGACTACAAATCACAATAAAATTCAGACATATATCCAATCAACAGTTACTCAAACAGTGACAATATACAACCTTAACAGTCCTAAGGGAGGATGGCTCACCATGTACAGTGCAGCACCCACAGTGCACCACTGTCTTCACTCTTGAAGTCTTCGGTTCGACTCCCGTCGCAAACCTCTTCTTCACCTGTCGACCTGCAGCAGAAGCCCTCTTGTCTCACCCAGTACTGCTCCGAAGGTATGTGCCTGTAGCCTCGCAGTACACTCCGACATCACCAAGACGTCTTCCTGACATCACCAAGATGTCTTCCTGACATCACCAAGATGCTCTCACCAGCCTCTCTACACAAGCTTAGCACCTCCTCCGAGCAGGACCAATAGCGGACTCTCGAAGCACTTATTCTCTTGAATCACCAGGTAGACAGTCTCCTCAAGTCACCAGTTACTGCCCTCCTCGACACAACACCGTCAGTGTTGTTCTCCACAGCTCACCACCTCTGCAGCACTCCAACACAACACCACAAGTGTTGTTCGTCCTTCCTGCAGCCCGCTGGCGTCACACAGCCTCGACACCGACCACTGCCGTCGTGCTGCCATCCTCGATACGCCATACCTCGTCAGCTCAGTCGTGCCGACACACAACACCTTAGTGTTGTCTGTCCCTCCTGCAGGGCGCTGATGTTACTCAGACTCGACACCGACTACCGCCGCCGTGTTGGCATCCTCAAGACGCCACACCTTGTCAGCTCCGCCGATGTTACATCAGCCTCGACGCCGTCGTATTACCGCCCCCAAGGCACTGGGTCCTCAACTCTGCATCGCTGTCAGCGTCTTCTCTCGGCCCGCCACTTCTCACGACGTCCATCGTCGTCCCGGTGGCAACGCCGACCTTAAGGGCGCTGCCTCATACCACTCTCGGTCTCACTTCATCTTCACGACTCACTACCAAGATTCTCACCTCCCGACTCCGCACAAGACTCTCTGCAATACTAGACTGACTCATGTTGCGCAGTTCCGATGCTTTTATACGGCCCCTTCAATGACGTCAATGGCTGATGAAATACGGTGACCTGAAGTCTAAAAATAGACATTACCTCGGTCGTACTTGTTGATAGTCACATATTCACACTGGCGTCATCGGGGGAAACCCAGTGACGTCTCTCGGGAGATGCGACATAGCTGCGAAAACCCATGACATCACTGGTTGATTCACAGGGCTGACCACCCAGCATGATGTAATGTGCCTGCTGCCCGGCCAACATGCAACAGTATTTTTCTGGTTCCTTAGCGATAGCAACGAAACTAATGGTAGAAATGTTCCCCGTACCAAACTCTCCCATAAGACCTGTAGTAGAATTAACCTTAACATAGAGGAAGTTGACAATTTGAAAACACATTTCTGATGTAGTTTGTATCCATAGATTTTTATGAATATTTTGCATATACACACACACACACACACACATATATATATATATATATATATATATATATATATATATAGAGAGAGAGAGAGAGAGAGAGCAATGTTTACAAAATATAGTTGATAGATCAAGTAGAGAAACTCACAATTACCGTTTCTACATAGTTTTCTTCTCTTTGGTTGGTTGTTTGTCATTTAGCAACGTGTTTGCTTCTCATTTTGCAATGAAATACCTCGCGTCCAAAACGAGCGCACTGACTTGTTCCGTTCCACAGCGCAGCTATGAGTGCACCGAGTCCTGGAACAACCGTTTTCCGCACCAGACTCCGTGTTGTAACCGGGAAGTTGCCCAGAACGGCATCGTGGAGGGGATGGGGCGTTTATAGCAAGAATATGGAAAAGTAGTTATTGCTTTAAATATAAACATTATCAACAGAATACAATTTCTATTAGTTAAAGGAAAATACCTTAATTTTTGATGTAATAATAATCTCATTGTTATTTATATTTCTTAACCAACATATCTATTTACTTGTATTTCACTTACTACAGTGGCCTACCAGCGAATACAGCACTAAAATGAATCTACTAACCAACGGTGTTCGGCAAAATGCAGTCAACCTTCATTAACAGTACGAATACAACAGAACGTAAAACGTAGAGAGTTGACTGAAGAGATTTCGGTTAACGCTTAACATCTAGGTCTTCAGTGCTGGTGAAAGGAGACATGATGAGGGTATGGAGAAGCGCCGGAATGAAGGGGCGGGGGAAACGGGAGATCCCCGAGAAAACCCGCCGACCAGCGATTTCTACATGCGAGAATCTGGGGAACGACCCCGCCGGGAATCGAACCCGGATCGCAATGGTGGGAGGCGAGTGCTCTAGCCACTGTGCCAACCGCGGCCTCCATAATTAAAGGCCACGATTTTTTGCGAAAAGAATTCTGCGACAGTTACGGTGAATAGAAGGGATTCGTAATCACGTAACGACTGATAAAAGCCAGGGATGTTGGTACAATGACAAGGCTCTCGCCTCGCCCCTGCACCGAACACCTCCTCCCCTCGGCCTTCGTATGTTGGAAAACTCAAATGACCAGTGTGATTAGTTTTTTTGCTGTAGTTTCTGCTAGTTGAGCTAACTCTGCAACAGAATAAGTAGTTACGCGAAAAGTAGTGTTAAGTTTCTACCTGCCACTAACAGCGACTTCTATGACCTGGGCCTTATTTATAGCACTGCAAAGTTGATGTTGAGGAGTAGGTTTGTTTCAATGCCTTATGTGCGCATCTGTAGCTATGCCTCATGGTTACTGGCAGAATGTGTAATTGCACAGACGTGGCTCATTTGACTGTGCCAACAGGAACAAGGTTACTGCGACACCACACGTCTGTGATTTACTGGTATAACCCTAGATTCTGAGAGATAAAACAGCCAATCACTGACCATGAAGCAAGGCTGCATATGTACACATAAGGCATTGAAACAAACTGTTGCAAAATTCTTTTCGCGAAAAACCGTGGGCTCTATCCACAAAACATAAAATTTGTTGTGGGAGGAGGTGATTAAGAGTTTAACTTGGCCAGGGCGCCAGTCACGTAAATCCGGAGTCCGCTCTGCACGAACGCGCAGTGCTCGTCAACAAGTCAACGGATGACGGTCATAGACTGTAGTAATGTACTGTACTAAATGAGCGCGGGTGAGAGGGAGGGGAGGCGTATGGTGACGTGAGGCGGCGGGCAGGAGACATGCGTCACTACGACAACAGGTGGAGGTGAACGGCACATGGCGACCCCTCTCTCCTCCCACACACACATGCACACCGCACTGTGAGACAGAACATAACAAGCCAGCCGCTAGTCGAGACACGGGTACAGTGCTGTGAAACACTACCGCGGTATAACACACACACAATATTAACATTAAAGACTGCCAATACAAACACGCCAATTATAAGTACTAATACCCATGTGAAGAAATATGTATATCCGGACCTGATATGGCATCACCAATTGGTTATATTATTACAAAACATAAATGTTCACGAAGGACGCAACTAGGTAACCATAAGAGAATTGTTTAACAGAAGAGTATGTTTAAAATGGATAAAGATAAGATTTTCTGTCTTTGCTTTAAAAAAAAATTACTGTCGAAGGTATATATTTTTTTATTAGAAACTCGAACAGAAAAAGCATTGTTCTAATTTATTAACTAGGGAAGCTCCTTAATTGAGTTAGCTTCTTCAAGGCGGAGTGTTAATTTTTTCAGGATGACTACTATTTCATATGCCTTCCGGAGCACGTGCCCCGTGGTGTAACCAGGATTTGTGTAAGGATAGGGGGGGTTAACCTGAGAATAACATAATGAACACTAACAAACTCTTTAAAATGGGGTCCAGGGGTCCTCTCGGGAAAATTGAGACTCCAAGGTGCTCAATAGTGAAGTTTTAGCGTTTTTCGTAACAAAACATTGAATACTATACTAGTAAAATTTTTGTTAACTTATAAGTAATTTTCTTTAAACTAGTCACGAGTGGCAATTGAGTTTGGAGGGGGGGGGGGGGCTCTATAGCTCCCGTCTCCCCCCTCTGGCTGCACCACTGCCCTCTTCTATGTCCGGCACTGACCACCTATGTGTATGTCGGCCAAAGGGTGCAAGATCAATGTTGACGGTTTATCTCTATTTGTAACCAACTTGAACGGCGCCATATTGCAGCCCATAACATGCAATGTCCTATATCAAAGTTTTTTGTTGAAAAAAAAACCGTTACCCCCCACCCTTGCTGAAGTACACAATTCCCTATCTTCGCCTGCAATATGTCAGCGTTCAGTTTGGTCACGTAAAAAAAGAGCAGCGTGACAAGTCTTATAACGTGTTTGGTGTCGGCAGGTACATGAAGTACCTGTACCCGTACGAGTGCGAGAAGAGACGCCTGAGCACGCCGGCAGAGCTGCAGGCGGCCATCGACGGCAACAGGCGCGAGGGGCGGCGCACCAGCTACGGCTCATACACCGACATGATACAACGTAGCCCACTGCCGAGCCTGCCGCCCTCGCACCACTCGCAGATGTCGCCCCTCAGCCTCGTCACCGGCAGTCGCGCCGTCAACGGCAACTCTCACCACCACCACCCGCACCACCATCACCCCCATCACCACCACCCACACCATCCGCACCACCCCTCGCCCCACCACCCGTCACACCCGCAGCCGCACAGCCAGCCCCTCGGCACAGGTGAGTCGGTCTTCCTTTCTTTACCTTGAGCCTGATTAGTGGTGGAACCAGGGGCGTCATTAGGGAGGGGGAAGCAGGGGGGGGACAAATGCTCCCACCCTGGATTTAGAATTTTAAGTCTATAAAATATATTTTTTGTATTTTGTTATTTAAATAATGCTAACTTAAACACATAAAACTGAAGTTTTATTATTAAAATTTATAATTTATACATGCTTAGTTAATAAAAAAATATGTAATAAGGTCCCTTTCGCTGAAAAAAAATCTTGCCCCCCCCCCCCCCAAAAAAAAACCTGAAATGACGCCCCTGGGCAGAACCCACAGAGTTGTGGAACATGTCGGGTTGTTACAATTCTACACCGTAGCAACATACACTTTCACAACTTATACAACAGGCAAAACATTTAGAAATTCTTTTTCACAGTAAAATTATTTGTCCATTAAATACGATCACTTGGTAATTTATCAAATACTTGTCCCGCTGAGTACATGACCACTTTCTGAAGAACTTTTAGACAAACTGATGGCATATGGATGATACAATTTGTTCTAGTAAGTTGTTGATGTGTGCAGCTAGGATAAGGTGGGAACTTTTCCTTTACTTCATTATCTCAAACTTCACAAATACAGGCCTACTCCAGGCAGGATATGAAAATTAAGTTTATTTATGGACAGATTGCAAGTGAAGGTTCTTTTACATTATGATTCGGAGCTAAATTAGTAAAATAACATAATCCTAAATCCACCCAAGTTCTTTATTTTTTACTCTTTTTTTTCCAGGATTTATTCTGGAAAAATGCAAACACTTAAAACTACTTAAAAAGGTGCAATTTACAACGAAGAATGTAAATGTCAAAATCAAAGATATAAAATTTCTTATAACATGTACAATCACCAGTTTTAGCAGAAATTTACCCATGTATTTTACAACCAGAACTGTGTCTACAGAACTTTAAAAACACCACAATCCTATAACAATTCCTATTTTGTACGCACCCCCCTTATTTGTCCACAAAAAACTTAAAAAAAGTTCTATAGATCAAAAACTGTGAACAAGATCAAAAACTCTGCATTTTACGATACAAAGTATCAAAGTCACACTTGAAGAGCACAAAACGCATAAAAATCTACCAACAATTTAAATTTGTTTTGCTGAAAATTGTCTCGGAAAAACATTTTAAGAAAAAAATTAAAGAACCATGTCTTAAATCACAACAAATGTAAAGACAAAAATTGAAGAAAACTTATTTCCTATAGAATATTCAATATCAATTAAATTTCCCAGATTTATCCGAAGTAAAAAAATTGTTCAAAACCGGTGCATCCTGTGATGAAAGAAATTAAACAGGACAAAATTTAAAATAGCTCTATGTTTACTTAATATGGTTATGAATTATGCAAACCTACTAAAATGTTCAGTAATATTTCTTGGAAAACAAACATTTTGTAAGTTCTTAATTCATAATGACTGACAGGGGTAGCAAGAAAATTAAATCCTAAACGATTTCCCATATTTTAGCTAATGATTACCAAAAACCATTCACATTTCAATTTTATTATTTGTGAAAAAAATTATTTAAAAATGTAACTAACCAGAATATTAACTCCAACAAGAAAAAAATGTGATTGGCTAAAAATTAAAGTACTTGAATTTTTCAAGATGTATCAGAAATTCCATACAGTTAAGAAATATGTTTTAACAACTGAAATAATTTTGCATCAAACAACAAATATTGAAATGGAAAACGTTTTAGTCCGAATACACGAAAAAATTATATTATTCGCCTTAATAAGGTAAAATTACATTTATGGGCATTATAAGCACATCACACAAACCCTGTGCTGAATTCAAGATGAAAATGTTTGACAATGTTTTATGGTGACATTTTATGTACACAACGTGGCAACATAGCATGGAGTAAGTCCCCTCTTCCGCTCCAGAGCTATCGTGTTTATCTTACAACTATTCCGGTCACCATACTATGGAGATGATTCTACATTTATTCAACATGACATATATAAAATAATACCTGGACGTGAAGCATGAGATGTGCTGTGCTGCATTGCCACATTGTGTGCGTAAAATGTCGTACAACATTTTCAACTTAATATAATTCTAATACAATTTAACCCAGGATTCACGTGGCGGGCTTATGATATGGCCAGTTCTTGACATCCTGGATACTATATACATATATAATATTTTAGTATGTCCATAAAGTCATGGTGCACTATTGACCAGTCACAGAAAATCAACAAAACAAGATAGAAATGTGAAATCTTCACCAAATGAAAGAAAAGCTGACCAAGTTTTGTACCTATTCAGCGTAGTTCAATGTGGCTTCCATTTGTTGCCCTACACACATCTAATCAATATCCAAGTTCTTCCCAGGCACAGTTAACGGACATTTGGTGTAACAGAGTAAATAACGTCTGTGATTCTCTGTTTTAAATTATTAATGTCGTCGATACGTTCACTGTATATTTCTTCACCTAACTCCACAAGTAAAAGTCCAAGGGTGTCAGATTCCGGGATTTTTGTCACGAACAATGGCAGCTTAGTATGGAGGAGCACTGTCATGGTGAAAGATGATGCCTTCTGGAAATTGTGGCACTGTATACAATTCCATGCCAATTTAGTTTAATACCTTCCAGTGTAACGGCTGCTGGAAGCACTGGTGTCACATCGCAACTTCCACTTGGATACATTAACTGAAGTATTCTATTTATATTAAAGAAGATATAATGCCATTGAACATATTTGGAACATACAAGATGCCTTACAATTTCATTAGGCTAGGTATACATAAAATACTTAATAAGTTGACTGGCTTGTTCATATTTTCACAATGGCTGCCATTCAAACATTTTATAATCTCACAACATTTCTGAGGAAGCATAATTTTTCAAATTTTATTTCAACTCTGTACACACACAATTATTAAAAAAGTGTTATTACTTTTATGTACTGTATTTTGTTCATAACTTATCAGTTTCATATTTTCACAGTGGCTGTCACTGGAATATTACTTGATCACATGATTTATTAAAAAAAAAACCATGTACCAGTGTACAAAATGTACAAAATGCACGAAACATGATAAACATGTAGTACATAGCATAGCAAATTGTAATCTGCTAATACTATAAGAATTTTTTTATAATTGTTGCCTTAGAACCACTTTTTACTAGAGTAATCTGCAGAATAATTTTCCTAAATTTCATCCAATTCGGTACACAATTTTTACTAAATGAGGTAACATGAGTTTAGTGTTATTTGTTCAAGCTGTTTTTAAAAATGTGTCCCCCCCTGATTTTTGTCCTGAATTAATAATTTTAATACTATACATATGTATGCATGCACGTGCATATATTTCGAGAACTATTGGACCAGTTGTAGCCAAACTAAATTTTACACATTTTAAAGATCCAAATTTTGAATAAACTATTCCAAATTGTTGTAGGTCTTTCATGTTAGGTGATGGCATAACATTAGCAAAAATTTCCAAACCTACACTACCAATTTGTTCTTTTTTGGTTATTTGACACCCACATTGAGGGCAAGAGACTAATTAATGATGCTGGTAAATTTTTTTTTCTCTTGTAAAGTATAGTCTATTCTCTTAGTTGAAGGAAGGCAGATAGCTAGGTTGACAAGACGAGCACTTAATACAAATGTTGGTGATTACAAAATGAAAAATTTTAGTGACACAATGACATAAGTAATGATGAGGCACAATTTATCAAATAAGAGGTCCTGTATTTAAGCTCTGCCATGCATGTATTAAACAGTAATACATTCTTTGATTGTCTGGCAGGGCCTATTCCGGGACTAGTAGCATCAGAACTGGAGAATCGCATGGCTGAGTACGTAAAGATGATTCACAAAGAGTTCCGCACGTCTGCCGCGACACCACCAAACAACAGACACAGCTCCAACTCCCCACCAACGTCAACATCCCCTCAGGAGACGGCGCTGAATGCTCTCGAGATGTCGCGGCTCACACTGTGGAACCTGTACAGCAATGGGGCACCCATGGCTCCTCCACCCTTGGAACCCCAGAAGGAGGCATTGAACCTGGAGGTCCGAGAACAGCAATCTCGAACCATGCAGGACGCCGTGGTGAAGCGCGAGGGAGAAGATCTTCACACTGCACCTCCCGCCAAGAGGGCATTAGCGGACGACGACGAAGGATTGAAACCTGTTACTGGGACACACATTAAAATAGCAAGTAGAGGTAAGGATACTTGTCTACTTCATATTACTTTTTATCATCTGTGTCGAGCATACAGTACTGTAATTTTTCATCATTATATAGTTTGATTCTTGAAATGAGTGATACATATAATAAATTTATTTTAAACATAAAATAGTTTTGATGCTTTTCTTCCTGAAGCAAGCCTTTTTAAGCTGAAATATACAACCAAATTCTCACTTCTCTCCACAGAAAGTATGCCACATTGCCCTGCTAATCCCAATTTGCCTGAACAACAGCAGTGATTCTCTTTTGTGTGGTTCCTATATATAATTGCATTTCTTCATTACTTTGTTGTCACTTTAAAATCTAACAAACAATCTACTATACAAACAATTTTCTTAGTGAGTTAATATTATACTGATTAAAATTTTGTTTTACAACTGGTGATTGGCCTAGTCTGTCATGCTTTCAAGAGGCCAACATTTGCTTCCTTCTTTCCTGTTCATATTTTTTTTCTACTCCAACCCCCAATGACATAGACATGATGGAAGCTACTTACAGTCCCTGCTGTCTCCTTGCCTTTCATTCCCATTATCTGATACTTAGGCCTATATAAATAATAGAGCCAGTGTATATATAAAAATGGATGTTGATTGAATCGAGAACCTCCCTTCTACGTCCTGTACGTTATAATGGGAAGTAAGGCATGGATGTTGATGCACTGCAGTGCCATCTAGTAGCGAGTCATAGCATAATGGATATTATTCTCAGTGTCCAATATCTATGTATAACAATTTTCATTGCAATTGGTTGAAGGATTTTGAAGATGATGCGCTGCAGTGCCATTTAGTGGCAAGTTAGAGTAAAATGGATATCATAAAAATCTTCTCCATGAAGAAATAGAAATACAGTGATTGTCAAACGGTGTCTGAGTTTATCGATTTCATACATGCATGTGGACACACATACATGTATACATATGGACATGTATACATATGGACATGTATACATATGGACATACAGTCACGGGCTGGATTTCAGCATTCCAATTGGGGAGGAGGGGGGGGAAGGCAATAAAGAGATATCAGTACAGCCAATACATGTTGGTAAGAGGTCCAGGGGTTCTCCCCCGGAAAACTTTGGATTTCAAGACGCAAAATGATGGTATTTAAGCAGTTTTCAGCCAACTTATTGTGAAAGTTACTACAGCGAAAGGGAGGGTTCTAACCTACTAATCTTTTTTTCTCAAAAATCCCTGCACACAGTACATATGAACATACGTATCAACATACATACTACATATGAACATCCATTTTAATATTTATGGTACATAAATTTTACAATATATTTAATTGTTAACTATTTAAAAACAATTGAAACTTGAAAGGTAGCTGCAAAAGTGTCAATCGCACTCACCCTTCTTAAAAGTGTTTCATTTTAACGTATTGTGTACAAAATATCTCATTATATTGACATGTTACAAATACTTGTCGGCAGGTGCTGCATCATCAGGATGTTAGCAATTAATTAACAAGACAACTAAGCATATTCTGCAACAAAAGAAAGAGACTTTCTTTTTGATAACTTTTGTACATTAGAGTTGAGATTGTTTCCTAATATTAATCACTACATGTTGCATTGCAGGTGACGGTCGTAGCGGCACAGACAACTCATTAGTGGTGAGCATGGAGCTGAATGGGACAATGTACCAGGGTGTTCTGTTCGCACAGACGGCACGGACTCGCTTGACGTGATTGCAGGGTACAGACACCCGCCCACACCAAAACAAGACTGTTCAGGCACAGTGTCTTTGAGTGTGTGCATCTGTATAGGATTGTGTGAACCTTTATGTGCTAGATAGCAGATATGTTGTAGATATCTGCTGCAGCTGCTTCTCAAGTTATATAAACACATCTGTTGTATTTATCGATAAGCTTTGTTTTTTTTATGACTGTTTTAATTTGTAAAAAATATTCTCATTAGTAAGAAAATGATGTGAATACTGTGCAATTTTCTGATGAAGAATTTATTGCAGTATCGTATATACCAAATGTTTTAGAGTGGAATGTCTGTTGATTTTAACGTAAGCAATAAAAGTTGTGGCTGAAAATTATTACAGGGTCACTGTTTTACAAGTTATTTTGTAAGAAAGAAATAATTTGAATGTAACAGCAGCGAGGGTTCTTCCACGGGCATTAAAATAATTCAATGGACGACAGTTTATATGTACTTAAAATGCACACATTTACTATGGACGGGGGTTACTTTGCACCAGCCAGTATAACTTGCACCATTGTTAAAAAATGGATGTTTGAATATCTCTTAAAGAAAAATAAAGTTTTTACATTCAGGTAAAGTTTTCTTAAACAATAGCTTTAAAACCAAACTTAAGTTTTATTCCAAGTTGCCACTGCAGATGCAAAGTAGCCCCTGTTTATGGTGTAATGGTTGAGTCATTACTTCCTTTTTGAACTCATTTATGCAAGTAGTGAGCATAAACTATCCCAGTCAGATTTTAAAAATTTGAATTGATCTGTACGTAATTTTATTAAATGTTTAAGAAATGTGGTATGTACACACCATTGAACTGCATTATTTCTGATCTCTAAAATTGTATTTATTGAAAAATGTATGGAATTTATCTTGTTTTGAGTGTTTTATTATGTTGTATAATGTATAATAAAAGTGTTTTTGTCAGATGAATAATTT
Source organism: Medauroidea extradentata (assembly GCA_003012365.1). Taxonomy (NCBI): domain Eukaryota; kingdom Metazoa; phylum Arthropoda; class Insecta; order Phasmatodea; family Phasmatidae; genus Medauroidea; species Medauroidea extradentata. The sequence continues at coordinate 87,919 of PNEQ01032915.1, forward strand.
TTAACTACTTCAGCCACAACATACATAACTGAACAAACTCAAGAGATTTTGTTTTAACATCAGGCCAAGGTATACTAGTCACCGACTTGACCATAGAAACAATCTAGGATTGACATTTGACAACGGAAATGCTCAGATGATGATGCAAGTACTGTACGAACGTACGGTAGTTGCCTTGTTTTTGAAACCACGAAATCACCGTACAGGGCCATATCAAATTGCTGATAATAAATTTTCATAAATATAAAGAGCACCTAAGTAATCTTATCTCATGTAACTACTGCTTAGTGGTAATAAATATCTTTTATATGCCAGTAATAATACCTGATTACAATTTTTATTTACATAACACCTTCAAACCTAGTCTTTAAGTAGTTTCTCACAAGGTTGTATCCTTAAGACATTTCTTATTGGTCGGTTTTATGCATTGATACAATAAAGTACTGTATGATAATTAATTCTAATATCATTCGAATATAGCTTTCTGTAAAACTAATGAAAATGTTTTTGCACTGCTTAAAACATTATTTATCACTTGAAACTTGCCCTTTTCTGTCCATGACTAAAGTACTATTCAGTACTGGTTTCATTGAATATTAGAACTCATTTTGAAATTTTTCATACGACTGGCATATACTGTAGTACACTAGCAATGTTTTGTTTGTTCTCAATATCCTATTGTGTACTGGAATTAGTTGCAGGATTATTTAAAGTATGTACAAAAACACAAAAATATAGGATGACACACAATCGCGGAAGCGCATATCGCGACGTTTATAATTTAAAAAGATACAGAGGAAAAATATATTTAAAATGTAACTGAGCTGGGCACAAGGTCTTAACAAGTCAAGTTTTATAAAAGACGAAATACAGAAATCAGGAGAACATATATATATATACACACAGTAGGTTTATAATTAATAGTTCTGGATTGAAAATGGAAATTGATGATATTGTAGTCTGAAGTGTTAATGTTGATCAGTTGCTTCTCTTGCGTTGTCATAAGGCAATATGTTCATGAAACATTATGCTAATATCTGGTGTTTGTTTATCTTGACAAAACAAAAATAGTGTACAATCAATATAAAACCTCGAACATCAAGGTCTGTAATTGACACATTTTTAGTGGGCGAGACTAACTATTCTGAAATACAGTGTTTATGAGAAGACATTTTTTTACCGTAATAGTTTTATAAAACAATTCAGCACAAGAAGTATGTACCAGTATTACTAAGATAAAAATATTTGAAATTCTTTTGCTTACAGAACAAAATGTGGTACCAATATACATTACATTACTTACTGTTACAGGTTTATTTGCATTTGCACAGTTATTTAAATGTAAATTAGTTTTTTCTAACTTCATTAATGCTTTTGTTGGCAAGTAAGTTACAGTTTTAGTGCAAATTAACACATCCAATAAATATATGTAACATTTTTCGGCTGCACTGATGGCAAAAAATATTTTCTGGGCACATGTCTCAACAGTTTTTACGTGAGGTTCCAAAGTTAATCTGGACCTATCGGAGACACACAGTACCCGTACCATGAAAGATCTTCTATCCTGTTTGTGACTACTTTTTAAAAGAAGATAAACCTAAAGCAGTAAAAAGGCTTAAAATAATGAGTTTCACTCAGTCAAATAAGCTGACAGTATTCTTAAATCCAAGGAGGGTATACATCGGCAATGAATTACTTCTTTATTATACAATTCTACAGAACACAAAAATCTAAATTCAGAGACTTCTTTCAAATTTTTGTATCTCTAGAAGTTTTAACATGTAGCTATGTTAGGACCATTCTAGAATAAGTAGACAGCAGTTTGCAGCTCACAGTCTGGGAAGTATTGTGTACAAGTACCGGTACCCAGTAAAAAAAATAAAAAATGTAAAAAGCAGCTGTAAATTTTAAAAATTTACCATTTATTAACTTGGATGACAAAGAATAATTAAATAACATTGTGTAGGGTTTTTTATGAACTTAAAAATTTCATCCCCATTCAAAAAATGCAAAATATTTTTGTATGGTATGTATATCTGGTTGAATTTTTTATAATTGTGAAAATTTTGAGTGATTATTATAAAATAAGCACTTCAAATAAGCTAGTATATCATTGTAAACTACGTACTGTATTTTTTTTATAATAGTGCTGTATTATTCTGGGAAGAAAATTTCAAACCTTTTGTTGCAAATAATGGTTGTAATCGACTTACATTCAAGGAGTAAGCATTCCAATATAATTATTTTGGGGCAACTGCAGACAGCACAACTTCTCATTGTAGATCTAATATGTAAATACATGTATTACAGCCAACTGTCTGCAGCTCACTGCAGGATTGCCAACTGCTCCTTTTGGGGAAGCTCTCGATGATTACTATAAAACCTAGAATATTTATTTACAAAATTGTATTTGGTTATGTTTTCAAGCTCATTATGTATTGTAGAAAAACAGCAGATAAGAGATTAAATTCTGGATTACGTCTAGGTTTGGCTAAATTTTCAGCCTAAAAAGTAGCTCGTGTACTACGTATATTTTTTACTTTGAAAACAGAAGTGGCTGAAATAGTACCAATTTTATGTTACGATCAAAGAGCTATATAGTTAACATAGAGGGGCGGAAACGCTTCCATAATGAAGCCCAATTGAACGGCTGTTTTGACCCCAGAAAACATGGCGAACAGCAGTGTGGCCAACATTATGTTAAAAATCTGTCATTATGTTCTAATAAAATCCGTTACTTTATAGCTCCACTATATTCCCACTAAACACAGGAAAAAATGCCAATAATTCTTGTAATATATTATACTGTAATAATGTTTAAATTAGCATAATCACTCTCGTATTTTGACCGGATATAAGTGTCCGCCATTTTATCTAGAGTCAAAATATCACGTTCAATTGGGCTTCACCTCAGTGCCTTGGAGATTGCTGTTTCCGCCCCTCTATGTTTACTATATAGCTCGTTGGTTAGGGTATATTCAATTTTTTAATGTAATGAATGCTAGGGCAGCTGTTTCATTTATTTATGTTACATAATGTAATCCTACCAATAGCATTTTCTCTCTCATTATTGGCATAAAACACATAGTTTATAACATGAATCTCTAAAGGGATTTAGTGTAATAAATAACAGTGTGTATTTACCATACAAGTTACAGTTATTTGTGTAGTAAGATTAACTAATGGTAGATACGATACAGACAACAAATGTGCTAAAAATTAAAATGTTCTGATTAGAATGCCATCATATTTATAATTTTGTTTTGATTAGTTTACTCCAATTCATACATTTTGCTGTGAATAATTTAGAAATTTTTGTAGTATTAAAAATGGGCATCATACAATCTACACGTATTAAAATTCAATTTGAGATTTGCCAGATCTGGTCCAGATATACTGACCAAGCACTGGTACTCGTGCAGATCTGACCAATCTCAGATGTGTCGCCAGATAAATTTTTCATGTGAGTACAAACATATTTTGAGGGGAAGTTACCACTTGGAATACATTTTTTTTTTATATTGGGCACTTCTGTGATTTAGTTGACACAAAAATGTACTTAATTAAATGATAAATAGAAGAAAAGTAAGTTTCCTTCCATTTTTAGGAGAAAAAAAAGAGGGTATAAATATCACTGCGCAAAATTAGTTATTTGTAGGCCAGTAGTAATTTTTCTGATAAATATAGGTAATATCCGACTTGCCTGTTACCAGAATACTCACAACTACGTAATTGTAGGACCCATGGCGCTAGGGCAGATCACGTTCCAGAACTACAGTGATGACTAGCAACAAACAAACTCTAGAGTACAAATGGTGATAACTTGCTTATAGTTCATAAGTTATATCTGTAAATGTGGCTTATTCACAACGTATTATTTAATTAAATGTACGGTAATTGAATCTGACAATTACTGTTGACTTATGGTTTGCTAAAATTATTTTAAAATTAGCCTTTATTATTATGTTAGTCCGGGAAAAATTGTTTGGTGGACATGTAGTGACCACTGCAACAGAAACCTAAACACAAGTAGAAATTTTAGCACAATTTGCTTACTTTGGAGTGACTCCCTCTGTCCCATTTCCAACACCTGAAATGGCGGTAGTACCTAGAAAAATAATTTAATATTTACATGATTCTTCCTAAATATTTTCACACCCAATGCAACCACATGAAGTAACAATTCCGTGCATATTTTAAGGCATTGTTACAGAGTTTTGCAGTGATTTCGAAAATATTTTTTTTTATTGCTACTTAAAACTCATACCAAAATTTTGCTCCACAGTTTTGACACTTATATGTTGTAATTTGTAACTGAATTTTTTTTGTTGTAATCTATTGAACAGTTATTTAGATTTCATCACCCAAGGTACCAAGTTTTTTGTCGTGTAAATAAACAAAAATGAAGCAAAACATTTTTTGCTAACGAATGGTACATTATTTTTAAAAACGCATCCACAGTATTGTGCATTGTGTGATTGCACATTGACTAAAATTTTTTCAAAGCTTTAGGTTAAAAAAAAATTGAGTTATTGTGACCAGTCTGAAAAAAACTCAGTAACAAGCCCTTAATTTTCAAGTTATTGAGCTTTGAAAATGCCATATTTTCAAACGCTGCCGTAAGCATTGCAAACACGTTCTTATTGGATAACACTCGTATGACGAAATTGGACAATTGTTTTCATTTGCCGCCCTCAAGTAATCTTAACTTTTGTCTTTGTCTTAGGACCAAGTTTGTCCTAAGACACTGTAACTTCGGACACTGATGTGACGTCACGAGTCACGTGCGCCAATCAGCGCATTCTTGTCTTGGGACACAAATTCGGACATCGCAATTGTGAATAGGCCCTTACAGTTTCAGATCTTAGGCCCGATTCACAATGCGCAGTCAGCAGTCGGCAGTCCGCTGTCAGAGATTAATATGTACCTTAAGATGTGTGTATTCACAATGTGCAGTTTGCAGTCCAGCAGTCCGCAATCGAGCAGTTGGAGATGGCAAACTTTATCTCTGACTGCAGACTGCTGAAAAATTCCAACCAATCAGGCGTTACTCTCGTAATCACATGATGTAAACAATTAAGAGATTTTATATGGTTCTAAAAGCAAATTAAGCAATTTTACAAATTTAATAACAATATGTTTAAAACATGGCCGATTATTAAATAGTAGTTTTTAAAAATAATGCAAAAAACATAATGACTGCTGGACTGCACATTGTGAATTGTATTCGACTGCCGACTGCCAACTGCCAGCAGTCGGCAGTCGACTGCGCATTGTGAATCAGGCCTTAGTTCTTAACGAAGATTTTGCTGGTACGTACTGAGTGAGTTGAGAGAAAAGAAGACAGCAAGGTACTGTAGCTCTTCTCACATAGCGACATTTTAGTGGTAGGTTTGAGTCTTCGTCAATTTAATTCAAATTTCGGAGTAATGAAAACTTACTATGAATTCATTTTATTGCGATAAATCCGCTCAAGAATTATAAATGTTGTTTTAAAGTCAACTGTATGTAGGTCACATGCATCCAAAAAGTAACCTACCGAGCTAACAGTTTGAATGCGTTTAAGCAACCTACTGAATTTTACAGACTGGTGATTTAAAATTTTGATTGTGCGAGGTGAGAAAATAATATATCACATTAATTTATCTATTAAAAAGAAATTTGTCATCCTAGTTATTATTATGTTATGTGTAAACGTAAACGACTGCTAAACCTACCGTAACAGTGCTGCCATCTGTTGACACATTTCTCAAAACCCCGCCCACCTCTCAAATTATCGGCCAATCACAACTGCCTTGAATTCACCTATTGGCTAAGCAGTTTTCTGGCGGCTTTTCTCGCTAATAGCAGACACTTTAAGGTTTCAGTTTTTTTTAGAAACAGTACAGTCCGTCTTGTATTGTCACACGGCGCTGTAGCAAATGTTGTGTTTGGAGTAAATTGTATTGTATTGTTGCACGAACTACCGTAGACACTGATAACTATTCGGAGTTCCATTCATACTCATTCTTACCACACACAACAGGATTTAACACAATTTCACGACCTAAACGTAAGTTGTTGTAGAGTTAAAAATATACAAACATACACTAACAAGTCCAAAGGCGTCACAGGGACATGAACATGGCTGCACCCGTTGTTACCGAGTTAAAATAAACACGCTCTTTATTTACATTTTTCTCGGGTTATATGGATGCAAATAAAGAAAGTGTGGTACAGATATTCATTAAATTAAATGTATTTTAAATAAAAATAAAATTTAAAAATAGGTAACACCTTCATTTGTAGGACAATATGGCCTCGTTGGTAATACATACTTAATACACTACTACTTTGGGCATCCATACCAGTAAGGCTTATTCTAAGTTTTGTGGTTATGAAGCAATAGTCTTCATGAAGAAATTGTCATATTACATACTAAAAAAGTCGTTTCCACAAAGTCTGTATTCAGAGTGTTAGACATTACGAAGGCCATTAGGGTACCTTTGGTCTCATCGACTTTTTCAAGCAGCATGTCATGATGCAGGCAGTAGAATACATGTCATGTACGGTTGTCTTGAAATAATGTGTTTTCTCAAATGTATGCAGGGGCAAAGTAGCAGATAATATTAATATTGATATCTTAAAATAATTTACGACTCAAATGAATAGGCTACTAAAATGCAAGTAAACATTATACATGGAACCACAAACACATAATCAATGTACATCTTTACGTCCACTGCCATCCATGCAGCCATAGTTGCATGGTTGAGCACGTATTGCAGTGTTTGACTTCTACAGATTTATGGTTCAAATACCCATAAATTCATTGAATTTTTTTAGTTGTTTTACATCATGTATTGTAGGCATTGATATAAACTGTTAATTTCAGTCAGATATTTTGTCACTTTACTTTTATTTTAAAGTTATTGTACAGTATTACCAACAGAATGGGGTGGATGGTTACTAACACAAATATTTTTAGTATTTAATTAATTTGAAAAATACACAAAAACCATTTGTGATCTCAGCTGTTTTTGATGAGTTTAAAAAGTAAAATATTTATTTATTTAGCCCTGTAACAGATGTGCTCGCATCAACTTTTTAATGGCCTGTTTTAAATGTGGAAAAGGACTGTGTACTGTAGTTACTTGAGGATCCAACAAATGCAGTGGGAAAATTATTGTCAGACTACGGGCCTGTACATGTATTTATATATACATAGTTGTGAATAGCAATCACTCTAGTCGGCATATTTAAATATTTACGTAGTATGTGCATTTCATTCCAAATATTAACACTGTTATTGCCACACAATTGAAATAAATACTTTTCAACAGAACAATATTTTATCAGCCATAATACTTTATATAATTTAAAATTATTAAATTAATTACACTAAATGCCCAATATTTGACCCACAAATCTAAGATTTTATTGTGTTAATGTATGTATGCCTTGAATTCAGTGGCGGTGCGTAAGGCTGTGCTCTAGTGCTGTAGCACTGAGTAAACTTTTACAAAGTTAATGTGTACTTAATTTTATTAAATTTCAGGTAATGTGACACAATTTATACTTCTAACCTTTCTTTACAAGAGATCAACTGCTTTGCGCTAAGTTTTATAGGCGGTCGGAATTTTCTCAAGTAATTTCGCTCGTGTAAGCCGCCCTTTTCTATGGTGTAAACCTGGCTCGGTGCTCCCACGGACTAGCGCACGGCAGTCACTCCCCTTTCCTACCCCCTGCTCTAGCCAGAGGCGTAACGTGATGCGGGAACCTCGCCTTTATCAACACCTGCTCCGTGCAATAAGCAGAGTAGCCCTGCTATCTACTGCGCAAGCGCGCGACAGTTACGTCAGCGGGTTGACAATGATGGCCGCTCACATCGCGCACGTATTTGTACATTGCAGACTTGTAAACAAAGTAATTTTCGGTGTCGCATGGATGTGTAGCTGACTTAGAATAACTTTTATGAATAGTACGTTACTATATATTATTATTGTAAGTTGTGGGCGTCAGTGACGTGATACTGTGCACAAATAACGAACTGCAGTAGAATCTATGTTATTAGTCTTTGGCCCAATGAATACATTACCGACGTTTTATGATGGAATAATTTGGTAAGTCGAATTTTACAATATTGATTCATTTTTGTGAAAATTCTGTGTTGCTTGACGGTAAGTGGAAAATTATTTTAAGGTTTGTGTCCGTGGTTTATTAGTGGCAAGTTTGTTCTCCGAATGTGACGTGATATGAACTGCACACATTTATTTACGTGTTCCGTAATTGTGATCATAAATAAGTATTGCAGGCCTAAGGCCTACCTGATAATAAAACGAGCTGCGCAGTGTATGTGTTGATTTTCGAGTGGACAAGCACAGAAACGTCTAGTTTTCATAATTGAAGGAGTTTACTTATAGTTTTCGGAATAGTTATTTAAACGTATCAAAATTATGTGCCGATGCGGGGCTGAAGATATGCGTAGGCCTACTTCGCGTGTGTTATAAAATTGCGTCTGCATTTAGACAAGCCGAAATGTAATGTAGTTTTAAGACGTCTCACATTCGATATTGTTGGCATTTTATCTACGAGTCGGGTTCACATTAATCGTGAGGAAACACAAGAGATAACGCAGTAAGAACAAATATACAGAAACTGAGATTGTAGGATACTACCTTGCCGTTATTGTTATGGTGGTATTCATTGCTTGTGTATTTAACGAGTACCTATACATTGTAGATAACATCTTTAAGTTGAAAGTTTTTTACAACACACTTTATTGGCTACATTACTGCTTGTCATGAAACGTAGTGCAATTTCTAAATACATGTAAAGCAAAAGTTCTATAAAGTATAGCGATTTAGCGGGGGAAGGGGTGAAGTACAATATATTCAGAGCACTGAGCTCAAAACATTGACCGGCCGCCACTGCTTAAATTGATTGACCTAAACAGATTTTGAGACCTTACAGTTTTCCAACCTTTCTTTCTGTTACATTTCACTTTATGTATTTAGTAAAGGAATACTGTACTTTGTTTCATTATTTTATCTGAGGTTGCTGAATATTTCTCGTAACAATGTCTAGTCCTACAAGTAAAAGGAAAGATAGTTGTGAATATTGTGATAAATATGCCAAATAATTATTTCTATGTAGCTAAGCAGTGTTATGGAGGTAAAATAATTCATTTCCATTTAAATCTAGGATATATTTGACTACGGTACAACATTCGCCATATGCCTACTGTTGCGAGTTACTGACAAAATTCTGTATTCCATCTGATCACAAGCAGTTAGTAAGTTCCTACCATATTCCTACTAACTTGTGACATCGAACAACCTCTGCTTTTAGCTTGGATACAAAACAGTTGTTCAGAACC
>PNEQ01032915.1:97376-109903 GCA_003012365.1 Medauroidea extradentata
ACAAGCTAATATTAAAATACTGTAAAAAAAAAAAAAAAAAAAACTGTATCCGACATGTTTCTTACCTAATAACGTAACTAGCAGTAACTGCTATTCAAGGATACAGTATAATTTTGTGGAAATAATGTTAAGCAAGAGTAATTACACAAGAGCACTTGCTAACGTTTGGTATAAATAAAATTTTGACAGCTTAAAACTAATAGCAGTATGTACTTACATTTAACAAGACTAGCAAATTTTTTTCAACAAATAGTTTTTCCTACACAGTCTTAAAGCTTGCAACATCTGCTTTTCTTGTAATTTTTTAATTTCACTCTCTTGACTGTGAGGTATTTTATTATGAAATTCTTTTATGAATTGTGTAGCAATAATATGTTTTGTGATTTTAAAACCTGTAATATTTACTACATATTCTCAGTTGCTGGAACACAGCTGTACGTTCTTGTAAGCTACCAGTACAAACATTATGGAGTTGGGAGGAACCATAGCATACTTGGCCTTAAGCAGAGAGGCAGCTGATTTTAATGATCTGGCAGTATTATTGGTGATGAATGTCTCAAGTAATGTCTGGGAAGTACTTCTTGTCCGGAACTATCTTTTGTACTACAGTATTCTAAAACTTGAGTTCTGTGGGAACATAGATTATGAAAATTCTGAATAAATCTTAGGCTCTTGATTGTGCTTCTCTTGTTAGATATTTATTTATCGTAGGCTGTGTACAATACAGTATAATTGTTTTGTTTGGTTCAGTCTCTTTCTTCTCAGCTTGACAGTTTGACTGGTATTACGTATGTATATTTGGTACCTTCACAACTATCAATGTGACCCCTGAAATTCCTACACCCTTATGCAATAGCATTTATGCATGTTTCTTATGTAAGGCTATGTTGGAAAATACCTACTAAGTTAGATTTAAATGAATTGTATATAAGGTATTGACAAAGTTTGATGGTATTTATTTTCTTTGTAAAACACATGCATATAAGCTAAATATACGTGTGTATATGTATAGTCCAGTATTTTTATTTCAGCTCGTTCTTGGAGTACTTAAAAATAGTATCATTATATTTTGGGTGTTTAATAGTGTGTAGATGATCAGCACCAACTTTTTTTGTTATCAATGTAAAATAAATTTTTTAAACGATTGTGGTAAGTATGGCAGTGCTATGTATGTTTATAAGACTGTTGAAATATAACATTGTTTTTATGGTCCTTCATGTAAGAAAGACTTGTTTTGTAAAGCAAAAAATACATTATTTAAGATTCTTCTTAAAGCATCAAAGAAATAAGTTTTTTTATAAAAATTTAATTTTACCAAAGAAGTTAGTGGAGAGAAAAAATTACATTCTAAAAAAACTACGAATTTTTCCCAGTTTTAATGTGTTATGTATAGTTGTGTATTCAATGTTTATTTATCACAACCAATTCTTGAAACAAATTTTCATCAGTCAGTTGAAAATTTTTACTATAGTACAGTTACATTAGCATGTACATTTTGTTGAAAAACTGTATGAGAATTTTGTGCTTAAAATAAATGTTTTGACTCTTTCTACAATTATTAATTTCATTTAATCATAAACTAAATCACTGGGCTTGTGGCTTTCACCATCCCCTGGAGTGCATCACATGCTTCATTCTGTTTTCATTATTCTGATGTTAACAGTTCACACTCTCGTGGCACTCGAAACTGGACTCTGAAAAATTAACTTGCACAACGAAGTCTGATGAAACACTAATTTATCTTGTTTATGGCATTACATTATTGTAGGCTACAGTATTCTCAGCAATTAAAGTTCTCAAAAGCATGTGGTTTTCATGACTCTGCTTCTGCTACTTTACACCCTCTCAACCACGTACACTGGTGGAAAAATTTGGAAGAGTTCATTTTGTTTTCTAAGATTTGATCAAAATGAGCTGGGGCCACAGATGCTGCCTAATGCACGTTAAGTTTCCACTCCCTGCTTACTACACATTTTGAAAATTAGGGCAACTGCCCATGAGGCATGTCTGCACTCAGCAAAAGCTCTTAAATTTGCTCAATACAAGATGGCTGAGAGTGAAGCGACATTGCGGCGATCACAGCGGAAAAGTATATTTGCTCGTGCCAACACAAACCTATGAATGTACTGTACTATTGTGGACATACGCCATTGCAATATTATGTCATCCCAGAAATCTTAGAATGAGACTAATAAAAAACTAACAAACTAAAAAACAATTCTAGTTTGGCTGTAGTCAACATATCCATAAACCAAAACAACACAACATGAAAGAATCCATAAGGAATTAGTCAACAACAAACATAGGAAAAAAAAAACATCTTTAATTTTTGGATGTTTATTTTATTTTCCTTCACCGTTATTTGTTGTCGACTAATTCCTTATGTGATCTTTCATGTTCTGTTATGTTAGTTTATGAATGTGTTTACTACAACCAAACTACTATTCGACCAAGACAACTAGTCCAGCGCACCACATCACCAGCCATAATACATGCAGCAGGCTCAGTTTTCGCCACACTGTGTCTCCACTGACTGTGCCATGAACTCATGTCAGGTGCAGTACAATTCCCCTCCCTGTGATGTGTCTACCTAATACTAGCACCATGCTTCTTCCCCTCACGGGAGGACTAGTTGACGTGGTCGAGTAGTAGGCTTGTATTCTCATTTTTTTCTTTATTTTTTTCTTAGTCTCATTCTAAGATTTTTGGGACGACATAATATTGCAATCACGTATGTCCACAATAGTCCCATTGCAAGAAAAATTCAAAGACATTTCAAACCTATGATAGTACACCCCGGTACTGATGATTGTTCTGGAACACACCTGACCAAAACCTGTGAAAACAAACAAAAAAGGAAAAATAACTTGGCTAAAAAGCCGTAAATGCATACTTTTAAAGAATCTAAATATAAAATTATATCAATTAAGACTGCAAAATGTGATCATTTCATTAAACAACAACAACAACTCAGGCCTACACTATAATGCAACCATGCCTCAACAATATGACAGTGTCCAAAATAAAAGGAAGCAATAAATAAAACAAATGGATCCTTTCACACGTTACACATTGACTGCAGATGATTTAAATTGGAAGGATCTGTTTGAGGTTACTGCCTTACTATTTTACAACATACAGCATTGGTGCCTTCATAGCATAGGAGACCAGCCAGATCAAAAGCAAAAAACCCCCAAGCACACTGTCGAATCAGTTTTACTAAACCTGCTATAAATTATAGGCATTGCGAAAAACTTATTTTTACTGTAGTATGCATTTTCACTGGATCTATAAAGCTATTTTATGCATCTTAACAATTTATAATGCTGTGATTACAATTCTCTACATAACTCACATTGTCTACTGTGACGTGCACACTCACGTAGCCCATACTTGGTTTATCACATAGTAATTTCAATTTTTTTTTTGTGTGTTTAACAATTTAATCATGCTAACTTAGTCAGGTGTAAGGATGTATACAGCAGGATCCAACATATTAATTGGGGATGATAGTAGAGAAATTAACAGTAAAATTGTATGCAAAATTTAAATTTTAACAGTTAAGGCAAGATAAAAGCAGTAAATTTAAGTGTCAATGTTACGTGATTTATATAGTGTTTGGACTCATTTTAAAGAGAATTTAATTTTGAACAAATTTTCTAAGTAACTTCATCTTATATTTTGCCTCATTTGGATTTTGAAAATTTCAAGTAGACTCTGAGCTCGCCTCCTCTGGAATGAGATTTATCTGGCAGGCAGGTCAGAGTTAAGATGCTTGGAGGCACATGTAGAGATATGGCAGATTCAACTCAGTCAGCAGCTCATTAGGTTTTTCATCCGTGGGTGGTAGTGCTGATAGTGCCATGCGCAGCAGAACTCTGGAAAGGTGGCGATCCGCGACAGATTGATGACGCAGCATATCCCCAATCAATAAAATAATGAATATTTAGCTGGTATTATGGAATAAAAAGCTTTGCAAATTTGTCAGTAACTATGTTACATTTTTTTTCTGTTGTAAATGTCAATTGATCAGCTTTTCAAACAACCTGGGGTCCCGTTGTATCACTCCGCAGCTCGGCCGAGTAAGTCGGAGTGTTCGTCCGGGAGAAGTTAGTTGTGTTACGTCGGAGTTTGAAGACAAGTCGCCGGGAGATGGCCGGCTGAGTGTTTTGATTAGTTGGGGCGTCATGGCGGGAGCGGGAGGACGTGTTAGACGTTGGAGAGGGGCTATGAAGCCTAAGAGGGCGGATTCGCCAGTAAAGTGGGCATTATTGCAGTCAATAGTTTCTTTTCTGTTTTTCATTGTTTACAGAGTTCTTTGTTGAGCAAACCGAGGCATACCACAACTGATGAAAGACCCGGACGAACACTCATGACGTTGTCCTTTCGAGCACCAGTAGCACCGATATCACCAATTCACTTTCACATGGTAGAACACCTCAGGCTATCCAGACATATAAATTAAAAGTCTAATTTCTGAAGTAGTCGAAACTGAAAGAAGGTATCTGCAAGCGATAAGGAGAAGTCCAGTTCCAGACTTTCTTCGCTTCATCATTCTCCTGCTACATCATTTAATAACAATAAACAGCAGAGGTCCACCGTCACCGCTACGAGTCGGTACAACAAGCACAAACACACCCCCCCCCCCGCCCAAACAGGGACCTGAGGGAATCCAAGTACCTCGGGGGGCCCTAGGACCCACAACATCAACGACCAAGGTCAGTGCCAGGACAGTGGCAGTTCCAGGGCAGCGGCAGTAGCAGTCTCCGGCGGTACCCTAAGTGGGTGCAGGAAACAGGTCGCGTCAGCAGAAAATGACAATATAACCCTGAGTAGAAGATCTAAGGTAAAGTAGTAGAAGAGAGAAGCCGACAAACAAAAGGTTCGTGTTTACCAGTGCAGGGAGGTAGCAAGGTGAGCTGTATACAATTTGTGCATCGTATTAGCAAGTTTATTTTTTTTGTAGCGTTTGTTGTCTTAAATCACAGAGAAAAAGAAAAATTTTAAATGTAAACATTGTTGTTTATTTTAAGTGGGTAACTACAAGTTAAATTAATAACACACATTGTCTAGGTTATAGTCCCAGGGATAGCAAAAGCTAAAACCATGGCAGCTGCAGAAAAAGATTTACTAGCCTTAATAAAAGCAATGTTAGAGGCACAGACTAAAACACTAATAGGAGAAATTAGGAGGGGATGGACAGGGGGAAAAGTCAAAATAAAGGTTTACTCTTAACCCAGTACCCTGTGCTGTGCTCAGAGGAGCAAGAGGAGTGTGTTGGTGTGAGGGACCTGTTCGACAGGGTAAAGAAAAGGACACAAGTGTATTTCTATAGATTTAATGAAACTTGTACTATTTGATAACATTATTAATTAGGTATAGCACCTTTAGTTTTGACAGTGTGGTAATGGTGTAATTAGGTACCTTCAGTACATGTATAATATTGAGTTTGATGAGTTTATCACTGTTAATATAGTTTTTCACCTTGTGAGCAAGGTAGAAGTAACTGTACAATACTTTAAATGTGACTTTGATAATGTTTGCAGAGGTTTGAGAAATAATTTAATTTAACGTAAACAAATACATATTGAAATTAGTGTAATATGGTTAAGCAGAATTTCAAATGGCAATAGTTATAATAAGTAGAGACATGCAAAATTTGCGTTATCATTTGGTAGCAGACTAAGCTTCACTTTCCTATACATAACAGAGTATAATCTGCGATTCAATTGGCCACGAACTTTTATGTGTTGTCATTTACGTGTTACTTCTTTACCGTGTAAGCATTCTCCGCGGCAAGTCACGACAATATCGGCCAGAAGAAGACGTAGAACGAGCCTGTAGTCACTTGGAGTCTAATCAGCTGTAAGAAAATAACGCAAATTTTGCATGTCTCTAATAATAAGTTAAGAAAGTAAATTTGAGAATGATTAACTTACCTGTAGGCTACTTGAGGTATAGCAGCAGTGTAAGCAAAATGTTTGTGAATTAATTTCCGAGTGTTTAGTCAACAGAGTGTGTAGTAAAATTTGAAGGAATATAGGGCAGTATAGAGAATTATGGTAATAGAACTGTATCAAGTGAGTTAATGTTTTGATTTTGAGGTTAGAAACTGGATAATGAAATTGTGGTTGTGATTAAGTAAGTAACATGTAAAGGGGAGTGCTGCAAAGGAGTGCTGTAAAGAAGTACTGGAAGGAGGAAGTGGTTGTTGTGGGAGAAGTATGTAGGTATGTATCATGTTTGAGTTAAGGAGAGAGATGTCGACGATTTAAGGTTATGTGGAATATTGTGAGTTCGGGAGCCTTCGTCGTGGAGCAAATAAGGCTTGCCCGGTGTTATTATTAAGATATCAAGGTGAAGCTGATTTTTGTGGTTTTTGGAAGTTTGCCTCGTCGTGGTGCAAATAGGCAGGTATTTGTTTTATTGTGGTTGAGAGGGTGCCTCGTCGTGGTGCAACTAGGTATGCCTTATGATGATTAAGGAATTATAGGGTATATGGTGTTGTGTGAATTTGTGAAGTTGTAATGGTGTGTGTGAGTGGTAAGAGGTTAGGTGCAGCCTCCCAATATTAAAGATTGAGTAATAGATAGTTATGTGCTTTGTTTTGGAAGTTTTGTTCAAGAATTAATGTTTACAAGTTCTGAATTTATGCAATTAAGATGATTATGGAAATTGAGTGATTTTGAAAATTTGTGTGCTGCTATATATGTCAAATTATATTGTACCTTATTTTCTTGCACAAGAGAAATTTGTGATTGTGAATAGAAAAAAAGTTTGAGTAAGTAAAACAACTGTGCCTGTGGTTAAGTCATTTGTAATAATTTGGTATTAGTGTTCTTCTCAGGGTTGATCATAATTAAGCAGTTGAGGTATTGATGGTGTCCGTTAATTTTCTTATTAAATACTTTGATGGTTAATTCACTTGTAAGACTATATGTTAAGCTGGCATTGATTGTTCTTGAGGATTGTTAAAGATTGATATTAAGAAAAGGTAGATAGTTATGTGAAACTCAGCTGTGGTTGCAGAATGTAAGGCAACTTTACCAAGAAACTAAGTAAAGAATGTTGTAATTTTTTTGTTTGTTATGTGGTGCCATATGCCTAGCCCACAGTCGTAGATGAAAAACCGGTCTGGACACTCGCATGGAAACTTCACCCCCTTGTTGTTTGGCTGTAGTTCATCAAGTTACCGATAATGTTGTGATTTATTGGCGCTGCAGTTAGGGCGGTCGGACTCAAACTCCACCCACTTCCCTCCCACTAAGGTAAACAATTTATCAAAACGTATTTTTTATCAATTTATGAAATACTTCCTTCACTCAAAAATTTAAGAAAAGGCTCCAGCAAACGCAGCGGCCGGACGTTAATAGTACTGAGATGGAGGCTTTACCGGGAATTCTTCATTTTTAAACTTCCCGATGCAACATGGGAGGATCTCTGCAAGCCTCTGGACTGGCCAGCGGGACATCCTTCCTTCATTCCTTCAGTGGAACTCAAAAGCGCAGGACTTTGACCCAGAGCAGCTCTGTGGCTCATACACGTCCATTCGCCACCACAGTTCATGGAACAGTCCCTTCCTTCAGTCATGTTTGTGCTTATTCTTTTCAAACTGCACTCCAACAAAGAGTATGTAAAACTCTACTACACTTAAAATGTTTTTATGCCTTGCCAAATCACTCCAGTGCTGCACTAAACTGCTTTATTACTGAGAATTCTTTATAAAAATAAAAACAAAAAATTAATTAACATTAACACCTACAAATTCTAAAATTCTAAGCAATAAAGTAGTTCCCAATATAACAAAAATACAAAATCATTTAAATAATGACATTAATATGACCAGGATTTAAAGTTCAAATACCTGTAGTCAAGGGCTCAAAACTACATGCTACAATTGGTGTTACAAAATAGCAGTACCTTAATACACAGACAGTTCTAAAATAATTTGTTACTTGTACTGTAACCTTGTTAGTGATAACGTTATTCAACAACATTCCTCCATTCTTGTCAACGAGCCAGGTGGTGCAAGTGTATCACGTTGCAGGAATCTACGGGTTTGACTCCCGACTCCGCCCATCCTTGTTCCTGTTTCCCATGGTTTCCCGAAATCACTCCAGGCGAATGATGGGTTGAATCCCTTGATATTGGTCATGGCCGATTCCTTACCCGGTTCTCTGACATTGTTCATTTCTTTGTGTTACTGTATCTAGTGATCTTAGCAGTTGATGAGATGTTAGGCCTCCATTCTCTCCCATCCCTCAGTCATAGCAGTTGATAAGGCAGCCAGCCATTCAAATGTATATGGCTTATGTAGTAAGAACTGTCTGACTGCAGCCCACTCTTTTCACGAATTTTACACGAAAATGGTTGGTCCTATGCATTTACAAGGCGACATTTTTTACTTCTGACGTGCTTCTCTAGTAGAAAACTGCATTAAAAGTTCGTAATTCCTGATGATAGAAAAGTGGCCTGTAATAAAAGGGGTAGCCACCCTAGTATTTTGTATTAGGGTGCAAGGTATTGATGTGATTCTATAATGTGTATTTCGAGGTCCCGGTGGTATAAAACAATGCTCAAATTGTCATTATTAAATGCCTCTTCATTTCCATTATTTTACAAAAATACATTTTAATTTTCCATGATTAAGGGCTCGTACCCCTTAATATTAGTTTTAGATACTAAGCGTACCGTATATTTTCTACTTGTTTTTTCATACGGAATCACCTCCCAAAGTTTGTCGGTCGAATTCAGCCCCATCCTGTATACATTAATATGCAGCTGTGTGTGTGTGTGTGTGCGCATGCGCACACAAACACACATACACATGTTTGGCTGGCAAGTTTTAGTTATGAATACTAGTAAGCTGTGGCCAAATATATCCTGAACACATGTAGTATTTTAAAGTGGAGCTTCATTTTTATTCTGTGTATGTATTGGCTGTATGATAAACATCATACTTATTATAAGAAATGCACCAAAAATTGTGGAGGTTCAAGAAAGAAATGTCAAGGATGGCACAAAGTTATGGTTAGTGACAAAGAGGGTTTATATGAAGCGTCGACCCTGCTCAACAATGAGGTCTGGGGGCCTTTCCCTTTATAAAGATTTGGATTTTTAGGTGTAAAATAAAGCTATTTCAGCAGTTTTTGAAGCTAAACATTTTTGATAGCCTACAGCTCGCAAAATTATAATATTTTTAAGTGTGTAATTTGTCTCGTGAACAATTTTACAATAATAGACTATGACACGTGTCCAGACACGTCCCCTCCTCCATAGCCTATCTGCCAAAGTGTCTAAGACTGCAGAGAAAACCCTCTCGCAACACAGCGTTAAACAGCAGGGTTGGGAGCAACATGTGCAAGGATTTTGTTTACTTAAATAGTGTGTGTGTGTGTACTAGTTTTTGCTGCTCGAAGCTACGCCCTCTCTCGGGCTTGGTATTGCTTTGGTGTCTGCAATTAAGACAGTCGGCGCAAGATGTTTGGAAGAGACGGACATGTGTTTGGTCCACCCTGGGTCCTTCATTTCTTTTTTTTTAGCTCTAGGCTCGTTTTACTGGCAGGCCTTCTGCATAGCCCAGTTTGTATTACTGTTTCTAATGGTGATTAAATCTCGTAAAATGATCCCTGGTCTTTCAGTTGGTCAGTGGATACAAACCCCATCCCCAGTGATGGTTAATTTATGCCTTAAGAGGACTGTGTACTTAGCAGTTGGACGGTGTTGTGGTGTGTCACGCGAATAACTTTTTTACGCGAAATCGCCAAACTTATTCTTATTGTTGTTATCTATGAAAAGAACACCCACTTGAAACTAAGTATGCCACTTTTTGAAATTCAGTATGCTTGTTAGTAACATGATTTTTGGGCCTCTGTAAATGGCTAAAAACTGCTTTTTTTAGACTGCTGTAACTCTGAAAATATGACCTGAATCCATAAACTGCAAAATTAGGTGCGTACATTGGTCTTTACTTTATACTATGCAAAAATAAAATTTTAGGGTCACTGCTTAAAGTCCCACAGAAAAAATAGTTCTATGAAAACATTGCACGCCAGCTCAGCACGCTGCGAATAACGACCATGTGCCTATCGTCGAGATTGGTGCTCTGGCTCTTATCGCTCCAATGTTCCAGCGCGTCAAACACGGAAATTTGAAACCAGTACACAATACTCTTAAGTGTGCGAGTGTATTGTGACGTGGAGACAGGCCCTAACAAGTCTATGAAGACAGCTAAGTTACTTGGAGGGTGCAAGAACGGCTTGGTGCAGAGCCTACCTTGTGGTCATCGGCCTGTCGACCCTGTGATAATCACCAATTTCATTGAAGAGGTCCTCCGTGTGGCACCCATAGCCCGTATGGCGCATCCAACACGTCACTCTAATAGCTGTATTTTTCCATCACCAAGCAAACTGCCAGTGCCTGCGCTCAATGTCACAAAGTACGTGTTAAGAAAAATACAAGTATTGAATAATTGTATCTAGAACTGTACATAATATAAGCAAAAATTTTGGAATTGTTAATTGAAAAGATAACTAATACAGGTACATTGTCAAACATAAATTTATCATTAGACAAGTATCCTCTCGTTATATTTCAAACAAATAGAGTTTAATTACATCAAACCTCCTCCGAACCAAAAAGAGCACAAAATTAAATGACATTTTCCCATCAAAACCTGACAACCAAACATCATCTTTGTAAAGTTCTACACTAAAATTCTGAGTAGCTATATATTCTCTTTTGTGTGCGGTAGGTTTGCGACAAGGTTCCGGTTTTGGAAGGCCAAGATTCATATTTTCAAGTAAATCTTGACAGACTAATTGGTTCTGTAACCATGAATTCCGAAAATCACCCACCTACGCCAGACATTTTTAAATTACTATTTTGCTCTCAACCGGTTGAATAGTTGTATCCACCAGTTCAACTCTGGTTCACCCAACCTAAAAATCTGGTGAGTCTGGTGGATGCGCATCGGAACTTCCACCGGTGAATTATTGAACACAATTTCACAAAAAACTGTCGAAATAACATAAGTAAGCGAGGAATATGAGGTCAAAGGAAGTTTACTTATATTTTTTGCATGGAAAATTGTTTAAATACACCTATTTTAAAATATGTACTTACTGCATAAATAAATAATTTATTTAGTTTATATAGTTATTATTGATACCAAAGTTTTTAGTTTGGATTTATATTGCAGCGTAATGTTAAATAACACACAGTAAATTAATCCAATTTAATTTGTAACAGAAAATTTAAAAAAAATTGTCGACCTTATGTTCAGCAATGTCCTCAATCAGCGTACATAGGTGTATCAACCAATGATGGATCCACCGGTAAATTTCAGAAAACCTTGTAAAATACATATGAAGCTATTCATTTTGTTCTTTGAATGAACGTCATGCCAAAAAAACTGTTCTAAATGTGTAGAAGTTACAACATGAATAATTCATGCAAATTCTTCCTTCTTGTACAAATTACTGTATCACTTTCTTCTCACTGCTAGTCGCGACTTTTTAAATAATGCTGTGGCATTGGAAGCGAATGGCAAGCAGTAGCACAGAACAGCGAGATGCACGCTCTATCTATCAAGCTCTCGTTGTACTATCTGAACAGTGAGGGTACAGGCTGCGTGTGCCCAACACCACAGGACCATCTCAGCGCCCTCTTGTGTTTACACAGCAAGGGAAATATGTTTATAGGTGCCGCACTGTAATTTGACACTTTTAGAAACAAACTGTTGAAAAAAAATCACTTTGAATACTTCCGTTAATACTGCGAGGCAGTCCACTCACCACTTAGATCTTAATTATTTTCTTTATTTTTGTGTTTACTTGGTTTGGTATAATTTACTGGAATTGTTACTCATTATTGGTCTATTATCTTTGACATTGTGACGTGCACTGGCACGTAGCACTTACTTGGCCTCGTATCATACTGTAATTTCAATTTTTTTTTGTCTTAATTAAAGTTTTTTTTTTCTTCTCTGTTTATAACAAATTAAGTAGGCCAACGTAACCAGGTATAAGGATGTATACGGCGGGATCCAACCTATTAATTGGGGATGCGAGTAGAGAAATTTACATTACAATTTTCTTTTTAATTTTAAATTTAACTTTAAAGCAAGAGAAAAGCATAGAATTTTACATGTCAATTTTATTGGATTTATATCGTGTTTGGACTCATTTTAAAGCTAATTTAATTTCAAGCAACTTTTCTAAGTAAACTTTTCTTATATTTTGCCTTGTTTAGATTTTTTTGAAATTTCAAGAGGCTAATTAACTTGCTTCGTCTGGAATAGGATTTATGCGGCAGGCTAGTAGTAGTACTCTTGCTTGGAAGCACGTACAGAGAAGTGCTGGCTTTTACAATTTCAAATAAGCTCGGAGCTTGCCAGTGCTTAGATAGATTTATCTGGCAGGCAGGTCAGAGTTCACTCGCTTGGAGGCACGAACACGGACGTGCTGGAATGCGGGGACTCTGCAGGGCGTTTCTCGACCAACGTGGGTGGTAGTGTCGTGTGTAAC